>JAYMTA010004872.1:0-12103 GCA_036897625.1 Pelargonium cotyledonis
CCATATCAGGAAGTTTTTGTTGACTCTGAGGTTGTCCATGGAACTTTTTAAGTTGTGACACATGGAAAACAGGGTGCACCTTAGAGTTTTCTGGCAATTGCAGCTTGTAAGCAACATTTCCCATCTTCTGGATCACTTTGTAGGGTCCAAAATACTTGGCTGCTAACTTCTCATTCCTCATTTTCACCAAAGATGCTTGTCTGTAAGGCTGAAGTTTCAACAGTACCCAATCACCTACCTCAAAACTTCTATCACATCTATGCTTATTAGCTTGATTTTTCATCCTCACCCGGGCTCTTGTGAGATGAAATTTTAACAAGGCAATGGCTTCCTCTCTGGCCTGAAGGCTACGGCCCACAACATCCACATTTGCAGATCCAGTCACATAAGGTATATGAGAGGGGGGAGTTTAACCATATAGTAATTCATATGGAGTGGACTGAGCTGCTTTGTGGAAAGAGGTGTTATACCACCACTCCGCTAATGGTAGCCATTTGAACCACTCCTTTGGTTTTTCCCCAGCCATACATCTTAAATAGGTTTCAAGCCCCTTGTTCACCACTTCAGTTTGCCCATCACTTTGTGGATGGGAGGAGATTGAAATATTCAACTGAATTCCCTGTAGTTTGCACAGAGCTTCCCAAAAATTATTGGTGAAAACACTGTGCCGATCAAATACGATTGAATTTGGCATACCGTGCAACTTGAACACCTGATCCATGAAACTTTGAGCCACCGTAAATGCAGAAAATGGGTGTGTCAACCCAATAAAGTGTGCATACTTAGTCAATCGATCCACTACCACCAGAATAACATCTTTGCCTTGTGACTTGGGTAACCCCTCTATGAAATCCATGGAAATATCAATCCACACCCTTGATGGGATTTGCAGGGGCTGTAACAGTTCTGGGGAAGCCATGGTTTCATATTTTGAATGCTGACAAACTTGACATTCTTTAACCCATTGCTTTACTGCTTTCTTCATTCCCTTCCATTGGAAAAAAGCACTTAATCTCTTGTAAGTAGCTAACACACCAGAATGACCTCCCATGGAGCTGTTATGGAAATGTTTAAGTAACTCCTGCCTCAAGTCACCATTATCTCCCACAACCAGCTTACCTTTCTTCCTTAATTGATTGTTACTCCATTCATACTTCCTAGTACAATTGTTAGTTTGTCCTTCTTTCAGTGCTTGCATTACCTTGTTCAGCTGTGGATCCATCTCCCAAGATTGCTTAATTCTATCCATAAGATCACTACAAATAGAAGAAGTGTGCAAGGTTGAGAGAGACATTGGGTTTCTGGATAGAGCATCTGCTACCACATTAGTATTTCCTCTCCTGCACTGTATTTCATAATCATATCCCATCATCTTGAGCACCCACTTCTGTTGTGCTGGAGTGATAGTGTGCTGATCTAGTAAAAATTTCAAGCTCTAATGATCTGTTTTGATAATGAAGTGCCTTCCCAATAAATAAGCATTCCACTTCTTCACTGCAAGCAAGATAGCCAACATCTCCTTATCATACACAGATAGAATTTGGTGTCTTGGAGACAAAGCTTTGCTGAAATAAGCTATAGACCTCTTGTTTTGGGACTGAATTGCTCCCACTCCTATGCCTGAAGCATTAACTTCTACCACAAAAGGTTCCTTGAAGTTTGAAGAGCCAGAATAAAGGCTACGGTGACTACAAATTTTAAGCTTTAAAAAGCCTTCTCAGCTTCTTCTCCCCACTGGAAACTATCTTTCTTCAATAATTGAGTGAGTGGTTGAGCATTTGTGGTCTCTGGACCATCTTTCCCCACACCAAGTGCGGAGCCCTTTCCTCTTCAGCTCATCCTGGGTTGCTTGTGAATTTGGGTTGACTGGTTTTGCATAGGTGTTGGGTCTATAGGGAGGTCTGGCATAAGTACTTTGGTTGAAAAAGGGTCTGGTAGCAATGTTAGTGTGATTGGATGGTCTGATTGGTGTTTAGGGAGGTTTAGGAGCAGTATTTGGGTTATGGTTTGTTCCTTCTTGGAGGTGCTGGTAGCAGTGTTAGTTTTTGTTTTGTGTCTTCCTAAGTTGAAGATACAATTAGTATTTTCCTTGGAGGTGCTGAAATTTCTAACTTGTCTATATTTCAGCTGTAATTTCTCGAGATTGTGCACAATCCTTTCTCTTGCTTGATTTCTTGTTGCATCTACTTCTGTAAGCAAGTTTTCATGTTGTGTGGCACTAGATTAGGCAGAGAAGATGAAGTGTTGCTTGCTTGTGCTGCTTGCTTGTGCAGATATGGTAGCCTAATTGATGTTGATAGGCTCTATGGCATCGCATTGACCCATCCATTTAAAAATAAAAGGGATAACTATTCTTGTAGTACTCAGATTTTTATTTCGCCCAATTTAGTACCCAAATTTTAATTTTACACCCAATAGAGTTCTCACTGTCAAATGCAGTTAATTTCACCGTTATCTAGTGACTTGACATGGTGAGTTGGACAATTTTGACTACGTGGCATGTTGAGTTAAACAATTTTGACTATGGCATCTAAGTGTGAAATTGATTTTTTTGGATATTTTTATGTCCCTCTCTGTGAAACCGAACCAGATCTGAAAAATTGCAGTTACTGAAGATACTGCAATGAATCATTCATTATTAGCCCAAACTCATAATGTGAAGCCAATTTGCTTTATTGATTCCAATACCTCCTCAGCATTTTTGACAGAAAGAAACAAAAAGAAACTTAAAAATTGATCTTTGTCAATTCCAAACAATCACAAAAACAAGAAACCCCCTATCGCAGATTGTCAAGAAGGATAATCCATCCAATAACACTACAATAACCATACAATCAATCAGAATAAACTTCAATTTTCTTCATCTTCATCCCTAAACACTGTGCATCCACCAACTCCCCATCAACCTCGTCTTCACCATGACTACTCGTATTCACCTGAATCAACCACTCCGAAGCATCATCTTTTTCATCATCCTCTGCAGACTTCACCTTTGATTTTGCTTCTTCATCCGTTACCACAGTCGAATCATCACAGCTCTCGAATTTCTCTGAAAAATCCAGCAGCAGAGACCGAGTAATCGAGCTCTTATAGGACTCCAGGCTACTCTATGCCTTCTCTCCTTCAAATATGTCATTCAGCACCTACAATGCAACAAGTTTATAAATTTAATGATACCCACAAAGTATTGTTTGAATATTCGACTTTCAGTTTTGGTCTTAATGAAAAAGAAACCAAATTTTCAATCACCCAGAACAAGAAACAACAACCTGTTATGCAATCAATGATAAAGAACAAAATCAAAGTACCAAACTTGAGACATATTCACTGATAAGGTTAAGCTTCACCAACTCGGAGACCGATTTTGAGGGGTTTGAGAGTAGTAAGAGCAGCCCAGTTCAGGTTTCGAAGCTCAGATCTGATTCGATCGTCGTCGCCTTCGCCACTGCTTCTGCCTCTGGTCAAACATCTTCTTCTCTACCGCCGATTGAGTCTCACCGTCCAGCTCTGACAACCTAGAAGAAGAATTCGTTGAGGATGGATGCGTCGAACCCAGCACAGCCTGAACGAATCCAACACGACCGCGAGCTCCGTTGGCGACGAAATCTGCAGAGCAGGTCTGGACCAAGCGATGCCGTCGCCAGAGGTGCATATCTGGCGGAGATCCATGGTCGTCGGCCACTCAAACGTTGTTGTCAAGTCCAACGCCGAAGACGAGACGGGGAAGAAGAAGAAAAATTGAAGCTGTTCGTTTTTGTTTTTTCTCTTTTTGTTTTGTTAGTTTATAGTTTTTCTTTCTTCAAATCCAAGTCAACACCTTTCAACATGACAAAACTCCAACTCACCCGAAAAAAAATACACCTCTACAATTAAATGTACACGTCATCACCCACGACAGCGTCCACATCAACGATTTTTCCAGCGCGACATAAATATGTCACGTCAGTGCCACTTAACGCCTAATTTGACGGGAGGTAACGACAGACATTGAATTGGGTATAAAATAAAAGTTCAAGCACCTAATTGGGTGTAAAATACAAGTCTGGGTACTAAATTGGGAGAAATAGAAGTCTGGATACCAAATTAACTTTTTCGCGAAAGTCTGGATACCAAAAAAGTAGCTATCCCTTCAAAATTTTATTGAACTTGGGGAAGATGAATGAAATGCAGATGCTAATAGACAGAACTATGGATGGAAGAAGAGAAGTATTTTTTGGAATCTTTTGTACTAGAAGACAAATATAATACATCATAATCTTGATGTCATGCACATAGAGAAAAACATATTTGACAATATGTTTTTCTCTATGTGCATGACATCAAGATTATGATGTTCAATACAATCATGAACAACGATGGGAAAACAAACGATAATGTGAAGGCATAGGAGGATACTGAATTATTGTGTAATCAACCCGAATTAGCCAAAGATCTTATGTCTCGTAAATTTTCGAAAGTATACAGAAGAAAATCTTGTGTGAAAAACTTAAGTTTCCAAACAGTTATGAGTCGAATTCGGGAAGATGTGTGTCGATAAAAACAAGCATAGGTTGTTCGAATTAATGAGTAATGACTGCCACGTCTTCATGCAATGATGGCTTCCAATTGCTTTTTGAGAACTGCTTTCAAAACAAGTTTGTAAGCAATAACCGAGTTTAGTATTTTCTTCGAAATGTTGTGTGTCAGTGTGTTAAACGTTTGCGAGTAAAAGCGGTTAGAGAAGGACATTCCCATATTTTTATGTAAGTCGAAAACTATTTAGAAAAAAGTAACTCAAGAGTCTTTGAAGGACATTCTCATATTTTTATGTAAGTCGAAAACTATTTAGAAAAAAGTAACTCAAGAGTCTTTGAAGTATATGAAGTGTTCCGCTCGAGTCTTTATACTCCAAAGTGTTCCACTCAGGCCATAGTACATGAATTTTGTTCTTGCAAAGTCTAATCCATTAAGTCACTAACGGAATCTATCAGTTTTCAATTTTAACTGACGTCTTTAAAAATTAATTAAAAAATAGTTTAAAAAATCTCTTTTTACAATTTTGCCTTTTATACTTTTCAAAGTTTTAATTTTTGCCATCCTCTCTCTCTCTCTCTCTCTCTCTCTCTCTCTATTTGGTGAACAATAGCTAGAAATCGACTCTCTCTCTCTCTCTATTTGGTGAGCAATAGCTAGAAATCGAACAGATCTGAACAACAACCATTGGAATAGTTCCTGGTGAGCAACAACCATTGGAATAGTCACGGGACCCAAATCATCTCTCTTTCTAATTGCCCATTTGAGCTTTTATGCCCAACCAATCAGACACCCAACATAATATAAACATTGTACACACAGGACCCAACCGACTTATCTCCATACACAACACGTCGGTAATGAATCTCTCAAATATCTCAGGAAAAGATTCAATCAGAAGAATAAACAACAATAATGATTGGAGAACAATCCTACTACTCAATTATCAACCAAACCAAGTAACAATTTATGCATTTGGAGACAAAACTAAGAGGGTGTTTGGTCAGTTTGGCTTTATGTGGCAACACAATTTGATGAGATGCAAAAGGCAAGGGAATGATGTCTGCACAAAGTGTTCTTTTTTGCCTTGTATGGATGGAATGTCATTACAGTGACTCTTGGCAAGCATAGTTTTGAACTTAGATCTGTTCGAGTTCTGATTGTTGTTCACCGAGAAGAGAGAGAGAGAGAGAGAGAGAGAGAGAGAGTAGGGATACTAGAGGAAGAATATGACAAACATTAAAATTTTGAAAAGTATAAAGGGCAAAATTGTAAAAACACATCTTTAACTATTTTTAATACAATTTTAACTGTGTTAGTTAAAACTGAAGGGTTCCGTTAGTGACTTAACAAAATGGATCTCGCAAGAACAAAAACCATTAAAGTATGACCTAAGCAGATCACTTTGAAATAGATGGACGCATACAAAACACTTTAGATACTTCAGGGACCCCTGAAGTATTTTTTCCTTATTTTAATATATTAATATAGATGAAAACAATATTTTAAACATGCAAATGTAGGCTCATCAAGGTTTCAATTTATTCAAGGTTTTTTCAAAGCTTAAGGAAGTTGGAAAGAAGATATCAGGATGGAAGAGAGTTTCTGGTTCTTATTTTCAGGAAAGAAAGAAGGTCTTCAAGCAGAAATTGGCTAGAATCAAAGAAGACATGGGCTCGGATGCAGATGACCCTCATGGTGTTTGGGGTAGGAAGTTGGAAAGAAGATATCAGGATGGAAGAGAGTTTCTGGTTCTTATTTTCAGGAAAGAAAGAAGGTCTTCAAGAATCAAAGAAGACATGGGCTCGGATGCAGATGACCCTCATGGTGTTTGGGGTAGGAAGCTTGGGGAGGCTGAGGAGGAGTATGAAACTGTTTTGAACCAGGAGGAGGTCTATTGGAGGCAAAGGGCAAAGACATCGTTTCTAGTTAATGGGGAGAGGAATACCAAATATTTCCTTCTAGTTAATGGGGAGAGGAATACCAAATATTTCCACACCATCGCCAGCTGGAGGTGACATAGGAGCAGAATGTGTGCCATTAGAGATAATTTAGGAAACTGGAAGAAGGATACTGCTTCTATGATGAGAGTAATGACTGATCACTTGGTAGAGATTCTGGCAGTGGTTGAAAATTCTCAAGAGAATTTAGTAGATGAAGGAGAGGATGAGAAACAAGCTATTTATAGCTTGGTGCATAGGGAAGTTGAATGCGAAGAAAGTCAGCTGGTTGGACGAGGACTTCTCCCAGGAAGAGGTTAGGAAAGCGGTTTTCCAAATGGATGGCCAAAAAGCTCCAAGTCTGGATGGCATGCCAGGAAGTTTTTTTCAAACATGGTGGGATCTGATTGGGGAATTGGTTACTAAAGGACTTCTGGATTTTCTCAATGGGGGACGAATCCTTAAAGCTGTAAACTACACCGATATTGTATTCATCCCTAAAAAAGAATTTTTGAAAGTGACTGGGGACTTTAGGCCAATCAGCTTGTGTAATTTCATTTACAAGATGAGGGCTAAGGTTATAGCCAACAGGCTGAGGATGGTGATTCCAGATTTGATTGGGCCAGAGCAGAATGCATTCGTTCCTGGTCGAAGAATCCATGATAGCATCATCCTTGTGTGTGAGCTAGTGGAGACGGTTAGAAGGGCCAGGAGCGGGAGGGCGTGGAAATGGGGGCTGAAGCTGGATATAAGCAAGACGTATGATAGGGTGTCATGGAGCTTCCTGCTTTGCATGATGGAAGCCCAAGGCTTCTCAAGAAAGTGGAGGTTCCTGATTGAGCAATGTATATCATCAGTCTCCTCTGTAGTGGTTAATGGGGAAGTTGGAAGACGCTTTAAACCATCCAAAGGGCTAAGACAGGGATACCCTCTCTCGCCCTACCTATTTTTGTTGTGTACTGAAGGCCTATCTTTGGTGCTGGAGAATATGAGAGATTGAAGATAATCAAAGGCATCAAGATATCCCAAAATGGTACTTCTCTTAATCATTTATTCTTCGCTGATGATACTTTTTTTTATTCTTCCATGCCTCTTTAAATGCTTGTGAGGGGGTGAGGAATGGCTTGAGTATGTTTGGGAAAGCCTCTGGGTTGATTGTCAATTATATAAATCTGAGTGTATGTTTAGTCTGAATACACCCAATAGATTTAGGAGAAATTTTAAAGGAATACTTAAAGTGAAGGTGGTCCAGCAGCTTGGTAGATATTTGGGTATTCCGGCATTTGGACCAAAATCCCCAAAGGAAGCCATGAGGCAGGTAAGGGAGACCATAGAAGGGAAATTAGCTGGTTGGAAGCTTAATTTGTTATCTCAAGCAGGTAGACTTGTGTTGATCCAATCGGTGCTTAGTGCCCTTCCAGTCTTCTTGATGAATGTTATGCGTTTTCCTTCGCATTTCCACAATTGGTTGTTTGGCTTCTTAATTCGGATATGGTGGGGTAAAGGACAGGAGCGTAAAGGAATCCATTGGGTCAGTAAGGATGTGGTGTGTAGGTGTAAAGGAGAGGGAGGGGTTGGAATTTGAAATCCGAATGATATGAATGTAGCATTATTAGCGGGCCAATTATAGAGGATAGTGCAAAATCCAATAAGCATGGTCCACTCTATGTTGAAAGCGAAATATGCTTGCAATGGATCCTTGTGGGAGGATAGAAGAGTTGCTGTAAAATCGTGGGTGTGGAAAAGTCTTGAGATATGAAGGGAGCTAATCAGATCCAATTCTAAAATGGAAGGTGGGCGATGGCAGAGTCATTAGAATTTTCAAGGACCCATGGGTTGGGAATGGTGTGATTCCTTTTAGTGAAGCTGGGATCTAGAATGAGGATGATAGAGTATGCTAGCTTCTGGACAGCTCGGGAAGAGGATGGAAGGAGGAGAAGATTATAATAGTGTTTCCTCAAGAGGTGGCCAACCAAATTATAGAAGATCCTATTCCTTGGGTTAGGAAGATGGAGAATAGAAGAATCTAGAGTCTAACTAGAAATGGCCAGTAATCCGTTAAGAGTGGTTATTTGGCTGTTCTCAAGGTTAGGAATGAAGATGTATCTAGTAGAATATCGTTTAAATGGGGAGTGACCTAGGGTCTGGTTATCCTAGAATCCATCAAAATATTCACATGGAAGTGTTGGCATAATGCCATTCAATGTAAGAAGGCTCTGGTAAGGAGGCACCTATCTTCTGATGCTCTATGTAGCAGATTTGGCATAATGGAAGAGATGCTGGAGCATATGTTGTTTGCCTGTGATAATAGTTGTAGGGTCTGGTTTGCCACATCTCTGAACATGAGGACGGAAAGAATTAACTCATTTAGAATCTGGCTTTCGGATCTGTGCACCTCATTGAAAGGAGAGTGGAGGAAAAAGATCATCAAGAAGTGTCTTATTACCTGCTGGTGCATTTGGAAGAAAAGATGCAAGGTGGTGTTCTAGAACTCTAGCCTGTAGGTGGGATGAGTTATTGAAGAGATTTCAAGCCTTTAGTCGATTGAGAGGGATAGTTTGGGGAAGAAAGTGAACAGAAGCTGTGGGGTGAGGGGTACGAGTGCGTGGGTCTATGAAAGGTCCAATTTGGGGAATGTGCTAGGAGTGATGGGGCGTGGAAGGAGGGAAAGGCTGGTGGTGGCTGGGAGCTTTTGCTTAATGCTACCTCTATAGCTGGAGGATGTGTCCATTTCAAAGTTGCTTCTCTTGTAGGGGCAGAGGCCAAAGCTATGCTCATTGTTCTTTTATTCTATATTCGTTATAGTATCCAATTATCCTCCTTGCTAAAAAAACTCATAAAATCTTTTCAGGTGGATAACTGGAAGAGAAGAGGAAGACAAGGAGCTTGCTGTTGTGGTCTCTGATATTAGATGTCTATTAGATAGCTTTTGGAATGTAAATTTTGTTAGCTTAACTAAGAGATGTAATATGGGTAAATCCCATGACTATGCCATCTTGGGAAGAAAAGGTTTCACCAAGTGGTGATATGATGTTGTTAATTATGTTTGGTACTAATGCATATCCATGATTTTCCAAAAATAAAGTAATGCACCAAATCATTTTACATCAAGTATATATTTAAATATAATGTTCATGTATATCATAACACATATTAAGGGTAGAAATTACGTCAAATATAATGTTGATGTATATCATAAATGCTTATATTTTACAACTATGTCATATATTACCCTATATTATTAACAAATAAAAAAAAATTATACAAGTATTAAATAAGATGTTCATCCATGCACGTTAGAAATACTTCATTTTCAAAAATGAATATATTTCAGTGACTAAGAATTGTACGGTGGACCGCACAACAACTTTCGACTACATTTAGTCCATGAGTTACTAACACAACAAATTTTGTTTAGTTTGCGCAATTTAGAGCCTTTTTTTTGTTACTATTAGGAACAATATTTCAAACATGAAGTTTGTTAGCAACCGGGCCCACCACAAACAATTCATTTTTCTTTTGTAATTGAAATTGTAAGTTGGCCCCATCACAATCTTAATCAAACTCCACATAGCCAACAAAATTATTAGAATGATAAATGAACACATGGATGTTGTCTAGTTCATATAAGTTGAGATTTATTTGTTTGTTGCGAAGATGATCAACGTTTCAAACATAAATTATGTCGGTTGATAGGCCCCACCACAAAGTACTAGTCAACATGTCTTTTATAGATGAAACTGCACCACAACTTTAGATTCCAACTGGAATACATACGTTGATGTTATCTAGTGCACTCAATTGAGATTCCTTTTTGTTGTTATGTTGAACAACATGTAAAGTGTCAATTATCGGGCCCCACTATAAGAAAGTCACTTGTCTTTTGTTACTGAAACTGTAAATTGGGTCCCACCACACTATAAAGGGTCAATGGAATCACCATCATAGAAATGGACACGGTGGATATTGTCTAGTCCGCATAGACGTGCAGTTGTCAGAGGAACACCATTCGGAACATGAATCTTTTATTTTAACATTATTTGTGTTATTGTTATGTGTTATATATTTTCTAATCAATTAATTTGGTAGTATTTAAAATGATTCTTATCAATTAAAAACATTTATAATATACATGTACATTTGTATCTAGTTATTGGCTTCATTGCATATAGATGTAGTCTCCAATAACACATCTTCTCTAAAGAATATAAATCATGTACAATGAGTTGGTGCATTGATTTTGTATTATATATTTGTTAACCAATTAATTAGATAATTCAAATGATTTGTTTGACACTAAGGTATCGTTTGGTACCTCGATTCTACATGGGAAAGTGACAAATTCAAACGTAAAATGCACTTTATTATGTTTGGGTAAAAATTGTCAAATGAGAGAGAATGGAAAAAAAGATTCCTGTAATCCAAAATTCTTTATATATCCTGAAAAAAGAATACCATATAATATGTGGTATTTGTGATTCAGGCCAACTTTCTTTGTATTCCGATTCCTGAATGACATTTATATCCTCACTTTTATTTTTTATCTTCTTATATTGTCATTATTAATTCTTGTATTTTTTTCTTTTTTAAATTTTCAACGTACAATGAAAGTTCATGTTATGAATGTAATAAAATTCATACATACAAATGATTAAAAATTAATTATTTTATCCTATGAAAAATATGAAACTTTTTTCATGACAAATTTGTACCAAATTAATATGATATTTGGAAAGGATATAAATGACATTTTGTTGCATTTTCATAATTTTTTAATTTTCAGTACATGAAATCCAAACATAATATTTTAGATTCACCTTTAGTACACAAACATATTATTCTTAACTTTCCCGGAATATGTATTCCAGGAATTTAAATTCCTATAATATACAGAATGCATGGTAATTTGAATTCTCCGATCCAATCGATACCTAAGAATTTATAAAATACATGCACATTACATTTATCATGGTTCCTTTCTTTGAATCAATATTATACATACATATATATAATCGATTAATTAGGTAATATTTGAAACATATATTGTGAAATTGAACCATATTTTATGTACATGAACATCTTATTTTAATATGATTTCTTCCTGTAAATCTATGTTATATATTTGTAAATTAATCAATTGGAAGATTATTATGTTATTAAAGTATTATGATATACATGAGCATTTTAGTTAATATGATTTCTATCATTGAACATATGTTGTGTATTTATTGGTGAACTAATTTGATAATATTTAATATATATTTTATGAAACCAAAGCGTTTGTGATATACATGAACAAAATGTGTCCACGACATCAGTTTGAGGAGTTACTTAAAAAATGGCTTAACAAAATGAAAAAAAAAACAAAGACAAAGGCAAGTGGTGGAGCCGGGCCAATTTACATTCTCAATTACAAGAGAGAAATAAATCATTTTTGGTAATATTAAGTTGGCTCAATGCATGTTCATCCCCAAATTTTTCTTTGATTCAAGTTAACTGAATTTACCGTAAAGTCAAATACTCTATCCGTCTCAAAATTAAGAATTACAAAATAATTTAGTGTATTTTCAATATAGCCCTCACTTTTTTACCTACATTTCATGTGCAAATTTGCCCATGTGCATAACTGACAAATATAATATAAAAAAAAT
>JAYMTA010004873.1:0-12102 GCA_036897625.1 Pelargonium cotyledonis
AAAAAAATTCTATAGACAAATAGTATATAAAGATATATATTTATAATAAAAAAATTGGCAAAAGAGCTTGGAGCCGACACTTAGCAGAGCGCCTCTGCCAAGCAACTCCTCACTAGCGCCTCTCTCTCCAGTGCTTGGCGCCGACTCTCCGCACCTTAGCGTCTCGTGTTGTAGATGCCCTAATACATGTTTGATAGTGTTAGAAGCCCAAAGTGTATTTAAACAATAATAATTCATAACGAATTCATTAGTTTGTTGAACACTAACCTAATATAAGGGAAATTACCCTACAAAGTGCCTTAAAACCTAACCCTTTTGAGCAATTATTGTTGGTGTTTGTTTGCACATTTTGTTTTATCCTATAATACTCTGAATTTGAGTTAAAAATTTCAGAATATGATTTTTCATATGTTGTTGAGCTTCTTGATGGCTAATTCAAGCTCTTTGATTTACTTATTCTTCCACGTACACATATGAATTCCTTGTTTCTTCAAGTGATTTAAGATCGTCGGTTGACTTTCCTCATGAAAAAGATCACCGGTTCAACCGGCGACCCGAGACTATAACTGGTTTGTACATAAGTTCGGTTTTTAAAACATTGGCCAAACAGACCCATTATAACAGGGTTGCTTCCTAAATAATATGAAATGTTGTGTACTTGGAATAATTATCCATTTCCAGCTTCTCTTGCTTGTGTTGTGTCTGCCCTCTGCTGCAACTGTACCTCCAATGGCGCAAGCAAGTTGTTTTCGCGTGATTCTATCTGCCGCACACATTCCCAAAACCCCTCCCGAGACCCATCAGCTCAACACTTCGGTTTCTACTCGCGGGAGAGGTAAATTTTCCGTTTGGTTCCCGAGAAAATGTGAGTAGGAAAAGAGAAATGTTGGGACTCAAGAACAGAAACAAGAATTCTACCCTCATTACTCATTTTTAGTGTTGGGATAAGTTTGTGTTTATGCTTTCATATATTGGTCTGGTTTTTTTTAATTAGATTAAAGGAACAAATTTTCAATTTTTTTCTTTCTACTTTTAACTGATTTTATGATGCTAGTTTTAGCTTCGGATTGTTTTGTTCTCAGCTCGTGCAATTGACTTTTCAGGTCCTCGTAGTTCTTCAAGCAAAACCGATCAGCTGAATTTGGAAGTTTCTCCTCACAGAGCTGGTAATTTCTCTATGCGTAATGTACTTGTAGCTGTTTTTGTTATGTGTGCCTATGATATACTCATATGATATAATTGAAGTTTATTTTCTGCTTATGAGGCGAGCAGTTAAATGTTTTGTAAAGATGTAAGTTTTGCATGATACATTTGGTATGGTTTTTTATGATTAAGTTACAGGCTATGAATTATGTATAGGAGTGAATAATGGAAATAATTTTTTATTTGGGTTTCTTATCCAGTTTTTTGGATTATAAAGTTTCTGCAGTGAGGTTGATGCGGATAGAAGTGGGTGGTGCTTTCGCCGATCTTTTGAACCAGCAAGGGAAGGGTTCTGGTGAAAATGAAATGGGATATGTTGAGAGAACCCTTGGTTTTCGCACTCGAGACTTGGATGATCAAGATCTCAGATTGGTCTTTTCCCATTCCCCTTTCTTTTTTATTTTGTGCATATGTTCATTGCTCATATAACTTTAAATTTGACATGCCATTTGTGTGTTTTTTCTTTCTTATTATAACTTTGAGCAGTTTTCTTTGTTTCATGATACCATTTAGAGATTTTGTGTGTGTGTGTGTGTATGTGGAGGAATCTGTACATAACTTACTCAATATAAAGTTTGAACTATACAACATTCATTTTCAAGATGAGGGTGTGATAAGGACCATTATTTGTAGTTCCTGTCATTTTAGGAATAAAAAAATTGTGTTATACTTTGGAATGAATAAATTAGGAATAAAAAAATTGTGTTATACTTTGGAATGAATAAAAATGCAGTGACAAGGTTCATCACTTTAGTCATGGCATTAATTTGTTTTGATTTTTATTTATAAACTGAATGATATTGATATATATATTTATATCTAGGTTACAGAAGTTGTCGGAGGGACTATCCGTTGGAGAAGATATCTTGATCGTTTGATTGTTTCACTATGCCATGAAGAGCAAACATTTAGAAGTATGGAGCCTCTTCTCTTACAGGTATGTGTGGTTGTCTGCATTGCATATCTATCGTATAATACCAATTTGCTTGCATCATCACAAATATGGAGCGAAGAAAAAAAAAATCAGTGGACCTTGTTACAATTCATGTGTGACATCAAAAGAGACGTGTATGTCAATTCTGCTTACTGCTTATATATAAATGCAAGCCCACCATCCATTGATACATAACCTTTAGTTTAAATTGTATACCAGAATATTTCCTTCGGTATATGGTGAATGCTGAACCAAAACTATTGAAGTTGCATATTTGTCTAAAGATCCCTCAAAGTATATTTTCTGTTGGGATCTTCCCTATTTGACGATCTTAGTGACACTTCTTTTTACATGCTTCCAGATTCTCCGAATTGGTGTCTATGAGATAGTGAAGCTAGATATGCCAGCATATGCTGTTGTAAACGAGGTAGTTCTCCTCCTGTTTTTCTGTGTCCAGAAACAATTGTGGTTTTTGGTTTCTTAAGGTCATTAGATTATGCCCTTTTAATGAAGTAAATTGCTTAGATAGGTATAAGATAAGAGTAAGATGAAGCAAAAAAAAAAAAAAAACTCCTATTTTTTTAGAGTTTTCGCAAAGCACGCTTATTGGTGCCTTTTGGTTGGAAATGCATTTCAACAATTGTTAATTGAATACGGTTCTACTTTTCTGCTAACTGTCAATTAGAAAAAGCAAGGTGCTTTACATAGTGGCATAGTGCAATGCTGTTAATAAGCGTGGTGTTGATGCTGAATCCTGATCAGGCTTTATAAAAATTAAGGGCTGTATTTCAATGTACAATATACCTCACCCATAGGGCAAGTGCATAGATTAAAGATTTTCAATAAGAGCAAATTGTTGGCAACTTGGCATTATCCAAAAACCAAAATATTTCTTTTGGACCCAAAAGGTGCCGGCCTGACTGATTGAGAACTTTGAATATTTGGTTAGCCTAATACAAGTCCACATGCTTATAAGATGAGATTTGATTCTGGCCCCTTTAATTCTCAATTACTTTGGATTGTACAGTAATCTAGTAATCATCACTGATTCTAAGTAATCTAGTAATCATCACTGATTCTACCAATTAAGCTCTTGGGAGAGTGAACCCGAACCTTTTCACTTGCACTTAATGCTTGAAACCTTTTATAGACTCATAGAATTATGGTCCATTAAACCTTTGGAGATATGGTCATTATTTTTAGCCCTTGGATGTAAATGTTATAACTACTGAAATGTTGTCTTGACATTGAACATTTGGCAGTCTTACTTTAATATTTTCCATGCTTTTGAAATGTTACTTTGTGCAGAATGTGAGCCTTGCAAAGTTTGCTCTTAGACCTGGTGCTGGTAACATGGTCAATGGTATTCTCAGGAAGCTAGTTCTGTTGAAGGTTTGTCATTCTTTCCAGATACAGCTTTGTAATGACATTTTTAGACTGTTAATGAATTTCTTGGTCTTCTCTTGGTTTGTTAGGAAAATAACTCCCTTCCCTTACCCAAGGTGGAAGGCGATGATCGTGCACAAGCACGTGCTCTTGCCACTATCCATTCTCATCCTGTTGTAAGTTTTCTTCATCCTCTTTCATATTAAAATTAATGACATTGTAGGAAATTCAGGAATTATTGTGCAGGTAATTGATACAAGGTAAACAGCCTAATTGGTATATGGGCTTTCTAGGAACATCTCAACATTCATAATGTCATCTTGAGAAAACCATGCAACTAAATCTCTTAAGATATCTGTAACCAGATATAATTCTACCTCTATCACAGAAAATGTTGGAAATATGAGCTTCACAAGTATCTATAGTTGTATTGGACTTATTCGCTTGGAACTTAAGTTTCCATAAGTTGATATAAAACTGTGCAAATGATTGAAATCTAACCCAATATTAAGGCCGTGTCTTGATTAATGAGCTGTAAGCAACTCATTGCCAAATAATAATGCTTTATAATAGAAGTTTATTTTTTCAGAAGTTCAAAATAGAATGGTACATTTGTCTCCTGGAACAGATAGATAATCAATTGACCTGCGTATATTGTTAGCTCTCATGTTTACTCCCTTTCCTTTTGCATTCTTTCCTAGTGGATGGTTAGGCGATGGACAAAATATCTCGGGCAAGAAGAAGCCATTAAATTGATGATGTGGAACAACTGCAGTCCCAGTTTTAGCTTGAGGTTTTTATCTGTCTTTTACTTTTTTCAGTCTATAATGCGGAATGGATCTCATTATTATGTCTTCTGATGGCTGGTTTAGGGCAAATGGAGCGAAAGGGGTATCAAGAGCTGACCTTGTGTTAAAGCTTAATTTACTGAAGGTGCTTGATTATTGTTACTTCCATAAGATTTTCTGAGTGTTTTTACCCACTGGGGATAGTATTGCCCTGCTCAAAGTTTTAATCAGATTGTTTTTTCCAGTGAAGCATTGATTTAGGTCTGCTTAAACATCTTTAAATCTCTCTCTCTCTCTCTCTCTCTCTCTCTCTCTCTCTCACACACACACACACACACACACACACATGCATACAAGCGCGCGTGCAACTCCTTCACATGCAGCATTATTTGTTATTACTTGTCCAAATCATACTATGCTGCTGGACAAGCTTGTTTGCCATCATTATCTATCTTTCTTGTAAGATGCAATTATTGATTTTCTTCTTTTGAAAGGTTAAGTCATAAACGTTTTCTCGTGAACTTCAGGTGCCACATGAACTTTCTTTGCATTTGGATGATTTTGTCCGTATCAAAACCGGGTTGCAGGTAAGGCAATGTGTTAAAATATGTTGACTTTTCAAGATAAATGATGGGATTGCATTGTGTAGTTAATCATGGAACTTGATAGACCAAATTATGAGATTGTGATAATTAATAGAGTGATTCTTGTAATTTGTTTCTTACCATGCGTATCTCCTAGACTCCTACCCCCGATAACATGGGTTCATTTTATTTTAACCACATCAAGTTAGTGAATACATATCTAGCCCTTTGGGCATTTAGGTGTGGATGTAGGTGTTATGGTCAAACCATGTTAGTTTCTTTTGTTCACTCTCTTCACTCTGTTTATCTCTCTTCCATATCATTTCTCCTATAAATTCCAACAAAATGTGTTGTGCCTATTTATCCCATTTAAGTTTATATTTGTCAATCTTTTGTACCCTTCTTTATACACATGGAATAGAGTCATCAGTCATCTCATTCTGTATTGCTGCTATTGATTTTTAACAAGAGTTGTGACGTGCGTCAGATAGTATATAACTGTTAAGTAGGGGTTGTTAAATCACATGAAAGGATTGTCAATAATCGGAGTAACATATCCAAGTGAATGAGTTCAGTCTTCAGTGTCACAAGATTAATGGTGAAAGTGATTGAATTGTTTTAAAAGCAGTTAAGTAAACAAGTAAAACCAAGATAAAAGAAATTAATTAGACGAGAGATGAACCTAAGGACTAGGGCTCACCACATATAGGATCTACTAATGAAATGGTGACAAGAATAATGCATGTGAAACATGCAATTCTATGAGTAGTTATGCAAGCCCTTTCCCGAGGAACTCACAAGTTCTAATTGATCGCAGGGCTCAAATG
Organism: Pelargonium cotyledonis; assembly: GCA_036897625.1. Classification (NCBI taxonomy): domain Eukaryota; kingdom Viridiplantae; phylum Streptophyta; class Magnoliopsida; order Geraniales; family Geraniaceae; genus Pelargonium; species Pelargonium cotyledonis. The sequence goes on from JAYMTA010004873.1 coordinate 5,723, forward strand.
AATTAGGTCATTGAGTTGAATTTAAGCTTCATTCTAGGATTAATTACTATCTCTAGTGAATTAGTTAGAATGTTCAGTTGATCAAAAACGGATGATGATGAATCTTCCTCAAGAGTTTATCAAAACTCAAGAAACGAGCTATGGAATTCTTGCCCTAGCAAGCACTAAGTTCATATCAAATTATCAAAAAAAAAAAAAAAAAAACATATCAAAGAAGTTACACATGCAGTATTGAAGCAATCAACAAACAATTAATCCATACACATGGCTAGGCTCCAAATCCTAATATTAGTGTTTTTAGCTGTTCATCGCTGAAGAATAACACAAAATGGTGGGACGATCTTTTGACCAATCCACTTGTTCTTCAGTTCTCTATATCCAAATAAATTCCCAAAACAATAGATAAGCATACTAGTGTTTAACAGGCTTTTGTAAAACCTAAAAGTTACAACTAACGCACAAAAGGAAAGTGCGAGTAACAAACACACGACCGTTCATCGCAAAACGTGGTCATCGTGAATGCTTCAGAGGTGCGCACAGTCGTTCATCTTGTGTTGCACGGCCTTTCATCAATCTAAATTATTTATATCAATGAAATTGCCATGTGTCAACCACTGCACAACCGTTCAGGCTCAGGTGTACAAACGTTCATCTTGCATGTTCAATATTTCTTCAGCTCTGCCGGTACTCACGGTCACGACTGTTTATCTCCCCAGATTCGCTGTTTGAATCCCGCTTTACTCCAAACGACCTCTTTTTAGTCAAAAAAAGTTATAAAATACATGCAAACACTACAAACACTCCAAAACACATCATATATGATAAAAGAGAAAAAATATGCATAAAACAAAGACGAATGGGACAAATAGAGTGCGAAAGTGGGTTGTTAGTCCTACAAAATGTGGTATAAAATAAGCTTGTCAAGTTGCTATAGTAATTTTTCTAGTTTTTATAATCTATTGTGCTGAAGAGATGAGTGAAGGACAAGATACCATACTATCTATTGTTACTAGGCTTTTGTTTTGTCTTGGTTGTGGCTCCAACGTAGTGAAAGTTTGAGTCTATGCATTCAGGCTATGTTCGTGTAAAATATAAGCATCGAATTGAAGATAAGGAGTCCTAATGGATGTTTTAGGTAGATTAGGCACTTAAAGCTAGTGGGTAATCTAAAAGCGTGGCTATGTTACTGGATATGCTCACAAATTTATCTGTTCTGGGGGCTGTTACATTGTAAAATTAATATCTTGACTTCATCTTATTGCTTAACCTCTTAGTTGAGTTGGTCTTGTACATAGATAGTATCATAGTCTTGTTTATCTAAAGATCACAAGTCGGAGTCTTGACTCCCCTTGATTAAATTATATACAAATTCCAGCACAAGGCAAAATGAAGACCTGTGCGGAAAGCAATAATGAGCTTGCATGTGAGGCGGAGTGTATGAGTATAAAATTAATATTGGGTCTTAAAATATTAGTTTAAGTTTTAGTTGAGTTAGTCCTCTAGAGGGGAAATGCTATTTGCTGAAAATGTAGCGACGGACCTATAGCTGTAGTTAGGTCAGTGAAGGGTCTTCTACTTTTCCTAGTGCTCAACGAGTGTTTTTTTTCTTCTTCTGTCTTGATTACTTTTCTGTTCTCATCACAGATTGTCGTACAGGCAGGATTACTGAAAGCTGGTTTATGTTCGGTCCACGACGAGAGTGCAGGTCAATTTTCATTCCGACTATAATGGGCTGGTGACCAGAGTGTGCTTGTAGCTCTCTTTGAAATTATATATTCTTTAGTTAATTAATGAACCTTACATAAACACATGTCCTAAAATAGTATATATCAATGTGATTGCAGGATTGATAGTCTCTGTTGTGGATCCTAAGCCCGGGGAGAAAATTATTGATTGTTGTGCTGCTCCTGGAGGAAAGACCCTTTACATGGCATCCCTTTTGAGTGGTCAAGGTACTCTTTGGGCCCAGGAAGGCTATATCTTCCAGCTCATCATTTTAGATGCTTTGCTCTATTGGTTGACGTAAGAACTTTTTCACAAATTCTGAACTGAAATTTTCTTACAGCTCTTATAGCTAGCTCCAATTAAGCTTAGCTCTTTGGTAAGGCACTTGTATGCTTAAGGTCACTCTGATGATTTTTTCCTCGTCCTTTGTAATTGCTGTATAATGCATCCTCTTCTTGAACATTTTCTTAAACCAAATTTGTTGATCTAGAGACATTATACTGTGTTCTGTTGCACTCTGTTGTTCCCAGTTATTGAACATGCCCTGGTTTCCATTTGAGAAAAGTTAAGGAGAAGTTACTTAGTGTTATATATATATTTTTTTCTATCCCCATGCACATGTTTGTACAAACTTAAGCGATACTAACTAGTTTATTATAGGAACACATATTGGTAATTCATGCATAACTAACTTCCTCAAAATGAAACAAGACACTTATTTTGGGACGGAGTGGGTAATTTTTTTTTATTTTATTGGTGAGGTTGACACTTGCATAGTACGATTGTATCATCATATTCAGAAACTAGTTTTTGTTAGAACTGAACATAGTGTAAAGTAATTCAGTTACTTAGCATCCAATAGGTGGAATAGCTGTCTGAAAATGATGATGAATCAGACTCTTTTGTTGTTCTTAAATTGAACTATTTTGAATCTGGAAGGTGCCTCGTTGGGTTGTAGGTATTATAGCTGCAATTGACATAAACAAAGGCCGGTTAAGAATCCTCAAAGAGACAGCCAAGTTGCACCAAGTTGATGGTGTCATCAAGACTGTTCATAGTGATCTTCGTGCCCTCCCGGTAAGTTATAATTTTCTTTTTCCCAGGAAAAGCTGGAATGTTTTGTGACTTGCAATTCTTATACGTTGCTTGTCGTTTACTATTTTGTCAGAGCGATATGCCTATGAAGGCTGACAAAGTTTTGCTGGATGCTCCTTGTTCTGGACTGGGAGTTCTCTCCAAGGTGATTCTATGTAGCCACATACTTAAAGATGTTTGTTTTGGCAGTTCTGGTAGTTTTGGCAATGTTTATTTTTGTTTATTTTTCAATTAGTTATCTGGTCGTCATGTTTTAGTATTTTGTTTATATATTAAATGAAGTTGAAATGACGAGTCGTCTTCCTAATCTCCGTCTTCCTCTTTAAATACTGAAGAGACCAGACTTACGTTGGAATAGGAATTTCGAGGAATTGGAACAACTTACAACATTACAAGATGAGCTTCTTGATGCAGCTGCCAAGTGAGACTCTCAATGCATGAACAAAATGAGTCTCTTTGACATTCATTTTATGGTTTGAACCAGTTTTCTTCTCTAATTAAATGTGTGGTTTCACATATATAGATTGGTTAAGCCTGGTGGAGTTCTAGTGTACAGTACCTGTTCGATTGATCCTATGGAGAATGAAGAAAGAGTAGCCGCATTTCTTCTTAAGCACCCGGTACGTAAGAGCTGTCTTGCTCAGTAAATTGACTTGTTTCTCACATTTATCTTATAGTAGCTAGCCATGGCAAAATAAATCTTACATGGTAAGATCTTTGGGATTTTATTGTACATCTGTGGGTGACTTGCCCATTAGTTTTCAAGATCAAGATCACCCTTAAAAATCAACTAAATCAGTTAGCTGTGCTATGATTGTTAAAACTGAAATGAATTGTTTTCTTGGATGACAGGAGTTCCACATAGATCCAGTTGACAGATACGTCCCGCTGGATTTTGTAACGAAACAGGGTTTCTATTTCTCCAATCCAGTAAAACATTCACTTGATGGATCCTTTGCAGCTCGTTTAATTCGAGCTTTGTAGATAGAAGGTGAGCTGCAAAACCTTGAAATTTTCCTATAATTTGTGCATTTGGAAGTATCGACTACGAGGAATGGGTGCTGTGGTTCCGGTCATCTCACGCGCAAGGCAATATACAAAATTAAAGTAGCGAAATTCAGCTTCAGCATCGGAAATGGTTCTCAAAATCTTTTTTTGGTACATGCTATCTGTTTCGTATATATAGCAATGGCACGAGACATGAATACATGATCCGGTTCTGTTGGAAAAAGCTGGAATGTTGTGTGCTATGTTTTCTGATTGCATTGCATTGCATATGTTTTTGACAGGGCAAAATTCATGAAACAAGCCCTTTAAACTGTAAAGACCAGGCCATGCATGATTGGTGTGTATCTATCTAGGCTCTTCCATGAAACCCCATGACAATTCTTGGCTCCTCGAGATTTAAATTTTTCTAGTGAGTGTGTTCAGGGAATGTCAAAGATCTTATCTGGATTCTCATAAAGCTTACTTCATCTTACAAAATTGAAATGATTAATAACAACTGGGGCATGGGTTTGTTCTTTTGTTTACAGTAAATTATGCATGAATTGTCATTAGTATACTTGGTTAATAATTTTTATATATGATCATAAAGATACAAGTGTATATATAACTAAATTCTTCTTAATTTTTCTCAAAATAGGAACAAGGACACACGTTGCATTGGAGGATCACACAATTATTTTCAATTTTTTCTACCAAAAATGTTAATTGAACTTAAATTTAGCAAGGAGAATGAAATGACACCCTTCCATTCCAGGCCAAAGTTAGAGACAAAAATGACATTAGTGATAAATTCTTAATTGCTGCAAAGAATACAGATTGAAAAGCATTAAAAATAAAACATCATTGAACTAAGTAACTAACTAACTAACTAGTACAAAATTAACAACAATAACAAAAGCAGAAAATACACAGAAACAAGAATTGAGGTGGTAGTTCTAGAGGAACAATAGGTAGAGCAAAACAAGAAGAACCGAAAGAGCAGTGCACAGCAAAGACAGAGACAGCTTCTGGGCAGAACTCATGGACGGAGGCCCCCACTGGAATGAATCCCAGTCGCTCTCCGGCGACAAAGACGACGAATTAATCGGTTTTCCCCGAGGCGCTGGAGCCGGCGAATAAGAATGCACCATAACCCGAACCACCAGCTTTTGGACGGAACGGCAGTGCCCGGGCTGTCCACTGATGAAGTAGAAGAACCCATAACGATCCAACAGAAAAACTGTATTTCCATCTTCAAATTTTGAGATAGGATCGGAGACAATGCAGTTCTTGTAGCTGGTGTAGTTCACGACAAGGACCGAGTCGTTGTGGTACTCAAAATCTGTATTGTATGTACAATAATGTAGTTAGAAGCAAAAACATCAGTAAAATGAAGACGGTTTTTTTTTTCTATCAGTAACAACCGATTCTCGAACCTGATATCTCAAAAGAAAAATAACGACTTACAGAGAGTGTCGGCGATGTGGAACCTGTTAAGGGTGGCCCAGTGGTTGTAGGAAATGTTGTGATTTGAGGTCCAGCTTCCATTTCTGCCACCAACTTTGAATTGGTGACAATTCACTGTCGAACCTGACTCTGCAAACAAGCTTATCAACATCACCAATATACTATATTTGATGAACTTAATAAAACCCATTTTTTTGCTTTAATGAACTCTTAAACATCTTTAACTATGTGTGTATTTATATTGAAAAATGGGTGAAACTGAAACTGAAATGGAGGAGGCTAGTGGGTTATAGGGAAGTGAATTAGTGGCTGGTAGTTATTTTGGATATGAGTTGATGGTAGAGAGGAGCACGTGCATGGCACGTGCATGGTGTGAGGTAGCAGCTTATTTTGGGTAAGGAAACCATCAGTTTCAGGTTTCTCATTTTGGGGAGGTTGAGGTTGTAATAAAGGAGTCCATCGGAGGTTTCTTGTTGCAGAAGCATTAGTAATTTAGTATTTGTATGTATGTTCAGTGCAGCGTGCTCTGTTCACTTCAGAGCACATGCACAAATGCATTGATGCTACTCAACAATTTCTCGTATATATATACTTCTACTCCTGGTTACACCAATTTCTTAATTCATACATGAATTTTTGGTTGTAAATATACATAAAAGATTATATCTTATGGCCTCTTTGTGAACCGATGCATATTTTGGGTTTAACGTTTAAGGGTGTAACATTTATTTCCATCTTTGTTTACCTCACTCGATCGACCAGATACAACAAGTCATACACAAGATTATTTCATTTATTTTCAATCAAGCGAAACTAATACGAAGTTATTTTTTGTTGTCTAATTTTTTTTCTTTTTGATAAGCACGCGGTAACTTTTATTATAAAACCCGTAGGTAAAATAAAAGTTAAGACAAGAACTAGGACCGGCCACCCAAGAAGAAATATCGAAACCGGATACAACTGAACTATCAATACAATGAATAATAGAGAAAGAGAGACTCTGAATACGAGTAATAGTGTCTTCGACCGACGGGAAGCAATCTCTGAAGACTAAGTCATTTCTCCCGATCCAAATAAACCAAAGGGACAATAAACAAACCGCATCC
>JAYMTA010004874.1:0-12102 GCA_036897625.1 Pelargonium cotyledonis
CCATCTCTCCCCACCGCTACTAAAAACAACTTCCACACGCACAACGGCGGGACCAGACCACAGAGAGAAAACTAGGGTTTACCGATCGACTTGGCTTAAGTTGAAATTAATTAATTAATTTAATGTAAAGAAGAAATTCACATTTAAATGAATACCAGTGGCAGTGAGTACTATGCTCATACTTGTTTTATAAATATCCAACTTTCCTTCCTTGCTCCAAAACCATTCCGATTTCTGAAATCTCTCTCCTCTGTTATAACAATAACAAAAACAAAAAATGGTTCTCTCCAAAGCAACCGGCGACCACGATGCCTCTATCAACTCCACCTTTGCATCCCGATACGTCCGAGAATCTCTTCCCAGGTACATACATTTAAATTAAATGATTTAATGAAAGTACTTTTTGCTTATGAAAAGATTTAAAAAAAAAAAAAAAAAATTGAATGATGTACATATGTGTATGTAAAGGTACAAGATGCCGGAGAATTCGATCCTGAAAGAAGCAGCGTATCAGATCATAAACGACGAGCTGATGCTGGACGGAAATCCGAGGCTGAATCTGGCGTCGTTCGTGACAACGTGGATGGAGCCGGAGTGCGATAAGCTCATTATGTCCTCCATCAACAAAAACTATGTCGACATGGATGAGTACCCTGTCACCACTGAGATACAGGTAAATTCTTTTCCCTATTGTTTTATCTCAATTAATTTAACTAATTAAAAATATTAGTGTGCATTGATTGAGTCAATCACTCGTCAGCCCCTGGTTGGACTGAATTATTATATTCTTAGATTGGATAGATCATAGGAACAGTTCAATTAGTGAATTTGTTGTCTTAATTATAAAAATGGCTGCAAATTAGATGACAAAGCAAACTCACCATTTTTAAGAGTAAAATATAGATTACAGAAACTAGAGAACAATCATGTTGATGGTGGTGACTTCTACTAGTTTTCATTTTAATGTGTAACCATCTAACAGATGTATGGCTCATAACAACATGACCCATATATAGCTTATTATCTTGTGATCTGTCGGTCCGTCCAATTGAGGTTTGTGGACTGGTAGCTACCTACTAATATAATTTTTTTTTCCTCTTTACATCACTTTTCATATATTAAAAGAAGGTGGAATTTGGTAATTTGCAACCTGCATCAAGTATAATAATAATGAGAAAGCAACTTATTGATTTTGGGTTCTTTTAATTAAACATTTTTTTTTAAAGAGTACAAGTATATGATCCTTTTCTAGTAATGGTTGATATTTTACTTGTCTGTTTTGAGTGAAAAAGATGACAAAATGTGTAGCTTAGTAGAGACTTTTGGAGTAAAATAAAAGTTAAAAGAATTGGATCTATAGTTGATTTGGGTTCTGGAATGGTCCCTTGACTCCACTATGAGCATTTTCGGGCGATGTTTAGCGATCACTGGATCGTGCTTTATGCGGAAAATTGAATTATTGTTGACTATTAGATGATTTTTCTCTTTGGGTCCCTCAAAAGTAAAGGTGATGTTGAAATGGTTACACCACAATTAATTCTTTTATTTTCTACAACACCTTAATTATCGTCAAAATTTTGAGGGACGATAATAGAGGTGGCCATATCTGTATCTGGGGTGTGGACTTGGTTTATACTTCTATATTTGTTTTTCTTTCTTTTTTTAACTCATATATTTTTATGGATTTAATTTCATATTTAAATATTGAAAATGAGATTCTTTTTTCTACCGACATACCTAAAACGAGACATCTACCAAATTTTAGATAAAACATGTGGTCGCAAGTACTTTTTAATGGAACATTACAATTTGGATTTAACATTTGCAACTTATTTACATGTTAAAGAAAATATTTAGCTTGTTTATATTAATTAGTTGAAACATGTTAAAATGTGTTACATTACATGTGCATATATATTATCAAACATTAAGGTTTCCTTACACGTCATTTGAATGTTATATTGATCCAATTATCAAGAATTGAACTATATATATAGTGGTATAAGCTGCATGTATTTTGATGAACAGTAAACAATTTATTGAAATTATAGTGATTAATTCATAATCTGATATCATACAGAATCGATGTGTTAACATGATAGCACATCTATTCAATGCGCCACTGGGAGAGTCGGAGACAGCCGTAGGAGTGGGAACGGTGGGTTCATCGGAGGCCATAATGTTGGCCGGCTTGGCCTTCAAGCGGAGATGGCAGAACAAGATGAAAGCCCAGGGCAAATCCACCGCCAATCCCAACATCGTCACCGGAGCTAATGTTCAGGTCTGCTGGGAAAAATTCGCCAGGTACTTCGAGGTTGAGCTCAAGGAGGTCAAATTGAAGGAAGACTACTACGTCATGGACCCTCACAAAGCTGTGGAGATGGTTGACGAGAACACCATCTGCGTCGCCGCCATCCTCGGCTCCACCCTCAACGGCGAATTCGAAGATGTCAAGCTCCTCAACGATCTCTTAACCGAGAAGAACAAGGAAACCGGGTAATTATCATTTATTTTTGTGTATCTTAGAAAATCAACTCAACAAAAAAAACTCAAACTTAAAGTTGAAGTTCTCGTTTATTTTTTTAATATTACAGATGGGATACTCCTATCCATGTGGATGCAGCGAGTGGTGGGTTCATCGCGCCATTTCTTTATCCCGAACTGGAATGGGACTTCCGTCTGCCATTAGTGAAGAGCATAAATGTTAGTGGACACAAGTATGGCCTCGTCTACGCCGGAATCGGGTGGGTCATCTGGAAGAGCAAGGATGATCTTCCCGACGACCTCATCTTCCATATCAATTATCTCGGTACTGATCAGCCCACATTCACTCTCAACTTCTCCAAGGGTTCCAGTCAAATAATCGCTCAATATTATCAGCTCATTCGACTAGGTTACGAGGTAACATTGAATATTACATGCATTTATATATAATCGATCACAAATTGGTTAGCTAAAATTTGTTGTTAATTTCAGGGGTATAGAAACGTGATGGAAAATTGCAGAGGAAACATGATAGTGCTGAAGGAAGGGTTGGAGAAGATGGGGAGGTTCAACATCGTCTCCAAGGACAACGGCGTGCCGCTGGTGGCGTTTTCTCTGAAGGACAACAAGAAGCACGACGAGTTTGAGGTGTCCGACATGCTGAGGCGGTTCGGGTGGATCGTGCCGGCCTACACCATGCCGGCTGATGCTCAGCACATCACGGTTCTGCGGGTGGTGATAAGGGAGGACTTCTCGCGCACGCTGGCGGAGCGTCTGGTGGGTGACATAGAGAAAGTGCTGAGCGAGCTGGACCATCTTCCTCCCAAGATCGCGGCCAATGGGAAGGATGCGCCATTGGTGAGCACTGCTTACTGGAAGAAGTTTGTATCCGACAAGAAGGAGAAGAAGAGTGGTGTTTGCTAAATCGACCTAGCTAGTAGCTACTTCTGCTACATGTTGTATTAAAGATGAGGGAGAGATCACCTTTTCTTGAATTGTATTGCTGACTCTTTTTTTTTTTTTTTTTTGTTTTACCCGTGTGTTTGAGATATAAATAAATGGAAGATGATCAATTTTCTTGTGTTTAATTACTTGTGTTTTTTGTTTGGCAAGTGACACCATATCAGACTACATTTGGTTGAATTGTAATGCGTTGGAAACTAGCAACTCATGTTATTTTTATTCTTGGGCTGTCTGCAATCTGAGCCCAGCTATTTTTGTTTCATGACATTTCTCCACCTTCAACTTTTATTTTCTTCAATTTCTGTTAAACTACGTAATATAAAATTGTATTCGCTTTAGTTTTAGTTTGTAGGTCTACGAATGTGGCGGCCCATGCTTTGGTCCGTCATTCCATTTCTATGTCAGACTTGTGCGCTTAGGAAGATTTATGGTATCTCATGAGATATCGCATATATAGGCCAAAACATCTTTTAATGAAACATGTATAAAACTAATTGATGCTGAAGCAACAAGCACCATTAATACATGATTAAAAAAGAAAACTCAAACAAATAAAACAAATAAAACGGCACACATGGATGATATATATGGCACAGACACACTGGCAATGGTAGCTTCTCCAAAACCAAATTGTCTAATTAGGTTTGGAGGACGGTCCCTTAACCACTGTAACCGGGCAGGTAGCATTTGTCACCACATAATTGCTCACACTCCCCAGCAAAACCCTGCACATATATATGAATGTGATTAGCAACACAAATCACATAATTAATTATTCAATAAGTAATTAATACAGCTTGGTTAATTACCTTTTGATGGGGCCTAATCCCCTGCTTCCGATAACAAGCGAATCAAGCTTGAGATGTTCCACAGCATCACACAGCTTCTCCCTCGGATCTCCCCAGTACACCTTCGCCGCTACCTTACACTGTCACAGACAGTACACGCATAATTTAACACTAATTAATTAATTAGCTACTTAATTAATTGTTAAGAATTATCAGCATATACATATTACATACCCCTTTGGCCTTTGAGACTGTGTCGAGAATGTTAAGAACATCCGGATCGCGAGTGAGCCCATATTGCTTCGAATAGTTGATTTCTTTGAATTCCTCAAGAGGAACCAGCGCTGCCAATTGTACATAGAAATTGAATCAAAGATTGATAATTAAATTAAAGAATACTATATAGTGTAAATGATTGAGGAGTTAGTTAAAAACGTACGTGATCCAGTGTCCTCAAAGAGCTGCTTCATGGAGTGATCAGCTTTTGGAGGCTGAACATGGATCAAGATGATGCAATCTCCGGCGTCGATGAGATTATCGGCAGCCCATCGGAGGGCTGCTTTGCTGCTCCCGGAATAATCCATTCCGATGCCAATCATGCGTTCCTTTCCCATCGATCGATCTCCTAATATAATTCTCTTCTTGTATGTGTTTTGTGTTAATTTGCTTTGATGATGAATGAACATATATAGGCAAGAATAAGATACAATATAGGCAAGAAATAATCTTGAAAGGTCTGGAAGGGAATGGAAGCTGAGTAATACATAGGCTGGCTCTGTCAAAACTCTTGTTTTGATTCCACAAACAAGTGTCAACAATTTTCCGCGCACATTAAAAGTACTAGCATAAAAAGAGTTCAGCTTATGACCAGATTGGCTGTTTAGTGAAACAGAGGTATATAATAGTGGGTCTAAATGTAATTGTTCTCTTTTGGTGACGTGACGTCATAGATATATCAATAATTTGTCATCTACAATTTGATTGCTTTGGTGTGGACGCAGGATGGACCACTCATCCAGAAGAGGATCATTAACAAATAAATATTAGAAAACTCCAGACTAGTGTTGTGATGTTCATAAGTCTTTCACTCTCACATATAGTAATAGATAATAGACGGGAAGGGTTGGAATATAATCTCATAATGTCCTCTTCAACTTATTCTTTAATTTTGTGGTAACTTAACTTAATTCTTGGTGGTTTCAAATATAGAGCCCATGGTTTTCAAGCCTCCCATAGTACGTAAGTAGAACCACTTCATATAGATTTATCATGACATTAACTTGGTCTCTTTCAACATTTTTTCAGGTTAATTCACAGTTTTTTCATTTTTAAAAATTTACGCTATGTCAAGTATCCCGATGTTATTTTTTTGAGCTGAAAAGATTGATTTTTATTAAAACAAAAGTAAAACAGGAACAGAACAAGAGACCGAAAAAAACAAAACAGCCTAACAAAACTAAACTAGAGATGAAAAACAGAAAGAGACACAAGCAAAGCCAACCTTAACTGAAAAAACAACTTTTTATGCCGAGCACAAGGCGCCTATCATCAAATCAGGGGCACGAGGTAAGGCTGGTTTCCCCCCAATCTGTCCTACCAGTGCCAAACTAGCTGCACTTTCTTCTCCTCAGTGTAATTAGACCACCTGCTACACGGCTCTCTCAGAACCTGATTTTATCCCAAGAGTCGTGGAATCTTCTTGAACTAGACCTCATGGAACTACCTTGCCCGTGACCTGCTCCTACCACGGAGCCAACGCAAAACAAATCACCAAGAGATAACGCTCCGCACATGACAACTAAAAAAATCAAACTTGTCTTAGTAAGAATTCCAACAACTCATCGTCTTGATGAGACAAGTCCACTTGATCTCAGAAGAATCTGAGCTTATTCAATGAGAGGAGATTGAGCTACCGCCGATCAGCAGTAAAAAATCGGCGGTAGCACAACAAAAACACGTTGACGAAGAACTAGAGACGACCACAACTAGTATCCAAATGTTATTAAAAAATGACTAGTTTGTCTTCTCTGAATATTAAAATATTTTTAAAAACCTTCATGAGAAGTTAGTGTTGTAAAATTAGTTTAAAAGAATTAAGATTAAATTTCTATATATTTGAACTGAATTTCATGCCCCTATTCCTAAATTCCATGCATCAATTCACTTTGAAATTTGTAGCCTCTTTTGTATCAAAGAATTTATTACTTGACATTTGACTCTTCTTCATTGGGACTTCAATTTTCTGCTGGTTTAAGACCAAAATTCTGAAAGCCAGATCGCACTGGATGGTCCAATCGTGGTCCAACCGTTTCCATCTTCCACCAGCAAACCGGTTTTCTGAAATAAAAAATATGTAATGGGTGGTTTTTTTTTTTTTTGAGGAAAGTAATAAAATATTATTACCAAAATTCAAATGGAGTTACAAAATAATAAGTAACCTCGAAAACCAGACGTAGACTTAGAAACCCGACAAGCGCTGACCCCCTACATCGTTGATCACAAGCCCCAAACACATGAATTGAAAATATTAAAAGAAAACCTATATCGAGCATACACTCCAGTCCTAACACGAGACCCAAGCTTGCCAGTACATGAAACAACCCGAACACCTGAGAGTCCAAAAAAACGAACCCCGAACCCTGCTGGCGTGGAGCACCTCCATAATGGGTGAAAATTTTGTTGCGCTAAGCCCAACCTTAAAGCATTTATTTGAAAGTTAAAACTATTATCCAAATCTTACATTGAAAAAACCTGTTGTGAAGGTTGGCTTGTATGTCTATACAGATTGAGTCTTCTACCACCCAGACTCTAGTTTAAAAAATCAAGAAAAGCAAGCGTCTTAAATCATTTACACTTGGATCAACAACTTATCTTGGTCTAGCGTAATAGTCTTGAATACATTACATGTATTCTCGTCTACACGAGATTCAGATTCGTGATTGTTTTGCAGTGGATGCAGAGAAAGAATATTCATTCAAGGTGCAGATACCATCATTTGCCTCCATTTATTCTGTCATCTATATCATTGTGTTTCAGAGGAATGTTGCTCTTTAAAACACCAATAAGCTTCTCAAATCTCTGGGACTATCATTAGAGGTCCCAATTCATTAAACATGGAAGTAAAGAGTTTGGTTCAGGGCCGGACTGCCATTATGATTTCTCATTTTCAGCATACATATCAAGTTTAGTCACTTCATCAATGGCTTTCTACTCCATCGATCTCTTCATTACACATCTTGTGGTCCATATCGTCTACACCTCTCATCTTCCTGCTCTTCAATCCTCTTACTTGTGCACTAGCTCCATGTAATGACTAATTCCATTGCTTATCTATCCTTATGCCGATTAATAAGCATAGTAATTAATATTTACTTCATGCACAAGTCTCCTTCTTATCTTATCTTGTGCCAAAATTAATTGAGGTAGCGACAATGAGACTCAAACTTGTAACTTCTATAAGATCACCAAAATCAACTTGCAAGTAGAAGAAATAAACTCAATTAAAAGATTAAACTTGTTGGATCAAGAATTGGGTTGGCGGCAACGAGACCTACACTTTAACTCATTTTAAACTATTGAATTGAAAATGTCATGAATTTACTTAATAGTAGGGATGACATAGACAATTGTCTACTACAACTCACCCCAACTCTATCACAGGCTTCACAGCCCAAAAGTTTAAGTTCATAGGTGAACAATCCAACTAGTATATTAGAGTGACAATATACTTCACATCATTTTGATGTATGATACATTAACATGGTGAGAATTGAAGAAAACGGCCATTTGACAATTCTACCACCGCCCAGAAGTTTAAGCTTATGGGTGGATAGTCCAACTAGTATATGAAAGTGACAACAAACTTCAAATTCTTTTGATATTTGATGATGTGAAATTATATATATGTGTGTGTACACTTTCAAGTCATTGAATAGTTGGTTGTTCAAGTTAGGTAAACCATATCATATTCAAATGGCACCAACATAATAACTACGCACTGATCATCAAGTAGGTGCAATTTTCTACAAACAAGAAAGGGAATGCTCTGTTTTTCTTTCTTTTCTTTTGTTCTTTTATATTGATTTCAGCATCAAGAACCATTCAAAACCATTTTCAAGACTTGCCATTGGAGGGACAAGATTACAAGTCCACTCTTTGTAGAAAATATATATTATGAAAAAGATATATATATATATATGTTAGCTTCGTTATTCCTTACTTAGTCCTTAATTATTCCTGCCCAGCCCTAAATGGAAAGAAAATAAAATAAAATAAAGAATTAAACAGTAGTGGTCATATATATCTTAAAATTTGCAGCTCATGTGTAGAATTTCAACAAACCCAACCTTTTATTCTGATTCTTTTTTCAAACATAAATCCAATATCATTGCCTAATTCAGTGCCAAGCCATTTCATTCTTTTTTCCAAAAAAGCTTAGCTAGAGAAATTCAAAATAAAATAAAATAAACCTACAATCCTTCAAGCATCTCCTTTAACAAATAAAGCTTCACCCACAAAACCAAAGGATCTATCTGCAATTTCTGCGTCACCTAAAAGCAAAAGCTCCTCCTCTCTACTCTTGTCATTGTCTGCTTATGTTTGACAGTTACATTCATTGACTAAAATTGCTAGGCCTTATTTTTCTTCTATTAATTATATTTTGTAGGGAACTATGTTTTTTTTCTTAGCGGCGCAAAGGACCTATCAATAATTGTCACCTCGAAGAAAACAAAACAACATTAGCTTTTTGTTCTTATATATGAATCCGAGGAAATTAAAAACCCACAGACCTCATATAATATGACAGAGCAGTTACCACAGTGGCATATTGGTAATAGTTTGTCTTCTGATCATCACTTCCCAAACCCAATGTTCTCCATGGATTGGGATCTTCAGAGCTTTGGAGTTTTCAGTTCAGACATGTCTCTTGGTACCTTAACATTTTCTGTCTGTTTATATGTTGTGTAATTGCTTTGGTTTGTAATTATTTTGTGTTTACAGATTCACCATTCTCTTCTGATGGCTCAACTGGTTACCTTGAAGATGCTCTTGCTGACTACTGGAGCAGCAAACCCAGCAAGAGGCAAAAAACTGTATCTTGCTCTGATCATGACCAATTGGTACTCATTTTGGCTACAATCTTCTCATGTTGATTCATATATAGTTAACTTTTGCCATGCATGGTGTCTGTGAGTTCATGTGTTTGGGTTTTTTTATGTCACAGATCTACCAAGATCTTGATGACCATGAAGCTTCAAATCCTTTCATGATATGCACTTCCATGGACACTCCATTTGTTGCAGGTAATTAACAAATAACAAACACATAGCTGCAACATTCTCTGTTCTTCATTAACATTTTTTTTTTTTTTTTTTTTTTGTAGATGAGTTTGTGATGAAGGAGCAATCATCGACTCCATCTGCAACTAAACCAGGAATGTGCTGTTCTTCATCGTCTCATCTTGATTCTTATGCGTCCAAGAATTCATCAGATGACAACAAGGACGTCTCAGTCTCAAGTACTACTCGTAATCTTGCGTAGTAAATAAATAAATTTTACACTCCTCCTAATTACTAAAGAGAAAAGAGGATATGGAAAAGAAAAAGAGGAGAAGAGAATGGCATGCATGTCTGAATTCTGTGCCACTTTTCTTCTTCTTCTTGTTTCTTTATTCCTTTTTGTTAACTTTCTTTTTAACATAGCAGATAATTGTTAATTAATTACTAGTTGTTAATGAAGACATTAATGTTGTTTTGCAGAGGATGAGTCAAGAAAGATAGTGTATCCATTTGATGTGGTGAAGCCCGGAGGAGCTGAGGGAGATGTGACTCTACAGGATATTAACAGGCGGCTGCTGAGGAGACCTTCCAAGGCGGTCCGGCATCCTGTTGGAGACTTTGCGACCCGTCCCTGCCTGTATGGCTCCGGCGGTCTTGGTATGTCAGGGAAGGCAGTGGTGGCTCTTACTAGGATTCATACACAGGGTAGAGGCACCATCACCATTGTCAGGACCAAGGGCTAGCTAGTTAAACCAAGAGAAAGACAAAAAACAGAAGGAAATATATGTGCTGTTATGAGTAATTGTATACATTTTAATTACTTGTGTAAAATTAGAGAAATGTTTCATCCAAACTAAAGTGTTTGCAGCATATGCAAGTTAAAAGTACAAAACTAAAGTGCTTTTCTCACAGATATTGTGATGGTAGTATGAATCTATATGGGCCTTCAGTTCAGTGCATAAGTATTGGTTTAACACAGTTTATAATCGTGTCGTGCTTGTGTTGACCTCAAAATTACGCACGTGCAATTAGTTAGTCGTGTTGTGACATGCACGACACACTCCACACACGCAATTAATTGTAAATTAATCTTAATAACGTATAAAATGTATTGATTCTATCATGCATAATATATTGGGCTGTGTTTGTGTCAATTGTGTCGTGTCAGCATAACTCGTTTAGTTATCGTATTAAACGTATTATGTTTATATTATGTTCGTGTTAAATCGTGCAACACACAAATAAGATGAGCTGCATTTCTGAATCAAAGCCCACCAAATAACTGCTCAAAGAAATGAATTTGGTCCTGAAATTCACCGGCATCACCGACTAGATTTGGCGACGAGCAAAGACCCATTTTAAAGTAAAGGTTGGCACAGAAGTAGGAAGATTATGCGAGAGAAGTGGATGAAGATAATTGTCATTTAAAGAAACCAAAACAAAGCATAACGTGCAGGCATGTAAAGTGACTGCCTACGTGGCTTAACCTGATTGGGTAGCTATCACTTTTGTTTACACATCCCTTGCTGTTGCTGCTGCTCACACAGACTGTTAAGATCTACATTATCTGACCTTGATTGGATCCGAGACTTGGCCCATTTACCGACAACGGATCTCTTTCTCTGTCTCGGCGATTCACTGAAGAGACACGATTATGGCGTCTCTGGCGGTAGCCGTTCTGCTCCTATGCAGCGCCATCCACGTGCGCTCCGACGGATCCGATCACCGCTACAAGGACGGCGATGACGTCCCTCTCTATGCCAACAAGGTCGGACCCTTCCACAATCCCAGGTTTCTCTTCTCGATCTCTCGTATCGTTTCATTTTTCGAATTTGGTTTTGGTTTTGCATGCATTGTACAGTTTGTACTATGAGTTGATTATGTGGGGTGATGGTTGGAAATTGAGGTTCAAGCTGTTAAATTCGCTGCAACATCAGTTCTGGTGTGTAGTGTGTCCAGTGAATCTGGCATTGGTTTCGTGTATTAAATGAGAAGCTTCATTTTGGTGCAACAGTGCTCCGTCGTTGGATTGATTTTAGGCTGTTGCATTTGGACCTGAAATTGGGCTGTAAACTTTATCCGTTTGTGTGCTTCAGTAACTTATGCTCCGCATTAATGATGATGAGAGAGGAAGAAAGCAAATTAAATTTCTACTAGATTTTATAGGAAAAATGACTACAGGGATTCCTGAACTATCCCATTTCTTCCGCTGGGTTCTCTGTTATTTATTTTATTTCTGCGAGATCATAGTATCGCATTTCTTGTTACCGCAAGAGGTCAATTCTGTTAAATCACTAACAGAATCCGTCAAAAGTAACTTATAGGGTCAGTTTTAAATACAAAACATAATTTAAAATATATTTTTACCATTTTGCCCTTTAAACTTTTCATTTTTATGATTTTACCATCTCTCACCTCTCACCCTCCTCTCTCTCGACTGTAATGGCCTGAATCTCAAACCACACACCCCTAAAATGCTTCCAAAAATTCAAACAAAAAACTATTAAAAATTTTCAACATAGGAACTTAAATCCAAACAAATCGAAAAATAATAAATCAATGAATTGCAAACCTTCTTGAGCTTCTGG
>JAYMTA010004875.1:0-12097 GCA_036897625.1 Pelargonium cotyledonis
TTCATTACCTACCCAGATGTCTTTAAAGATTTCAACTGACTCCCTATTGCCTATGAGCCACTTTGAATTTGAGAGAATAATATCACGTCTTGATAATAGACTTTTCCAAATCCAAGAGGCATAAGATTGGGGTTTGGGAGCTTTTCAAATTGTCTTCCCCGAGTTATACTTGTGGGTTAAAGCCCTGTGTACTAGAGAATTACTATCATTCGCTATTCTCCAAAACTGACTTGCCAGGAGAGAAGAGTTGAAAATTTCTATGTCTCTTAATCCCAGACCACCCTCACTTTTTGGCTTGTTGAGAACATATTTTGCTACCCAATGAACTATCCTCTTGTCGGGATCATTTCCCCACCAAAAACGAACTATGAATCCTGAAAGCCATTTTGTGAAGTACTTGGGGAGTTTGTATAGATTCATGACAAAGAGAAGAAGAACATTAATAGTTGATTTAATTAGAGTGAGTCTTCCTGCTTGAGAAAGAGTGGCTGCTTTCTTGGAGGCTAGAGCTGCTTCAATCTTGCCTTTGAGAAATAAGTAAATTTCATTTCGAGAGACATCTCCAATATAAGGAATACTCAAGTATCCCCTAGGTCTTGATGAGACTTTCATAGGAAGAATACCTCTGAAAATTCTAGAAATCCTGCAAGGGATGTTGGGACTAAAGAACCATTCTGACTTAGAGATGTTGATGCTTTGTCCTGAAATAGACTCATACTGATTAAGCAAGAGTTTTAGATGGTTGCTTGCACTCAGAGATGGCTTAAAAAATATGAAAAGATCATCCGCAAATAAAAGGTGGTTGAAAGAGGGCCCTCATTTGGAAATAGATAACCCAGGGATGGAGTTGGATTCCATTGTCATTTCTAAACTTATGGATAGAGACTTAGCACAAAGAAGAAACAGATATGGAGATAAAAGATCACTTTTTCTGAGGCCCTAAGAGGGTTTAAACCATGATTTGCGAGT
This sequence comes from Pelargonium cotyledonis, assembly GCA_036897625.1. NCBI lineage: Eukaryota > Viridiplantae > Streptophyta > Magnoliopsida > Geraniales > Geraniaceae > Pelargonium > Pelargonium cotyledonis. The sequence goes on from JAYMTA010004875.1 coordinate 970, forward strand.
GCCATTGACCATAATACTGAATGAAACCGTTGAAATACACTGCGAGATCAGATGAAGCCAATTATTTGGGAAACCCTGAGCTTTCATTATCTCCAGTAAGAAATCCCAACAGACTCTATCGTAGGCCTTACTGACATCTATTTTTAACCCAGCTTTGAAGTTCTTCCCTTTCGAGGCTCTTTTTATAACATGGAAGGCTTTATTTGCTAGAATTATATTGTCCTGGATTCTTCTCCTAGGAACAAACCCATTTTGGAACGAGGAAAGAGACCCTATCACCCCTTTCAACCTGATAGCAAGAACTTTAGCAACAATCTTGTACATCACATTGCAAAGGCTAATCGGGTGAAAGTCCGCTGGTCTAGTAGGATGGTCAACTTTCGGAATCAGAGCAATAAGGGTTTTGTTAATAAACTTCAATAAATGGCCCTCATTGAGAAAAGATAGGGCAACTTGAGTTACGCTAGGCCCAACTACATTCCAAAACTTTTGATAGAAAAAGGCTGAAAAAACATCCGAACCTAGAGCTTTAGAGCCATTAAGGTTAAAAACCGTAGTTTTCACTTCCTGAACTGTAAATGGGGCTTTTAGAGAGGTACATTGAGTCGAGGAGTTTTCTGGAGACATTTTGAATGGCCTCTTGAATGAGAAGAGATCTAGAAGGGTTGTCAAGGGGGCTAGAAAAGATCCGATGATAATGTTTGAGGAATTAAACTTGAATCTTGTCTTGTGAATAGAGCTATTTCCCATTCAGGTCTTGAATAGCTTTGATGGTCTTTCTCGCCAGTCTCCTTGATGCTACCAAGTGAAAGTATCGCGTATTTCTATCCCATTGATTTAAGAAGTTGACTCTAGATCTTTGGCGCCACATCTCGTCTTCTTTATCTAGAACTGCCTCCAACTTATTTTGCATCTCTAGAGATTTGTTGATCAGGTTGGTATTCAGAGGATCTGAACTTAACGCTAATTGGAGCAACTTAAGCTCAGAGGACAGATTGGCTTTTTGGAGTTTGAGACCCCCAAAAGCTTTAATCTTCCATTTAATCAAATTAGAAGCTGCTAGGGCCAATTTCCCTTGCAGCTGGAACATTGAGGATCCTCTAGTCTCCGAAGACCAACTCTCTTTGACAACTTGGGAGCAGTCCTTATGGGATAACCAAAATTTTTCAAATCTGAACTGTCTCTTTGGATGGGGAGAAAGGGAGAGGTCGAGAATAAGAAGGCCATGGTCAGAAGCAACAATGGGTAGAGAAAAGAGGGAGACGAAAGGAAAAAGACTAAACCACTGAGGGTTAGCGAAAGCCCTGTCTAAAACCTCAAACACTGCCTCTTTGCCATATCTTTTATTGGTCCAAGTGTATTTAGGGCTGGCTTTGGGAAGTTCTAGAAGGTTAAGGTGGGACAAGAAGGATATAAATGTTGATGCTCCAAGGAGATTAAGGGAGTGACGACCAGATTTGTCCCCTAGTCGAAAGACTTGGTTGAAATCACCAATGAGGCAGAAAGGTTTGGGGGTGGAGGAAAGGATGGAATTGATATTAGACCACACTGATTTTCTTCTTCCAACAACCGGGTGACCATAAACCCCACCTAAGAGCATTTCCATTCTTTCAAGGTTACAGATTGAGCAGATAATGAGGTGATTATTTATGGTAATTGGAGTGAGTCTGATATTGGTTCTACAACCCACCCAAATTCCTCCATTATGGTTCTCACAGCTTACCCCCCAAGAGTTGACAAGGTTAAGGGAAGATAGTTTTAGATTTACTGTATCTACACTAATTTTAGTTTCATAAAGGAATATTATATCTAGTTTGTGTTGCTTGATTAGGTCTTTCAAATGTCGAACATGCAGGGGTAGACCCAGACCTCTGCAGTTCCAACTTAAGACAATCATTGGCCCTGTGGAGGCTGTTGAAAGACAGCCTCCACCGAACCCACAGATAGGTGTTCCACATTCAGGTTGAGATCAATGAAGGGATTAACAAACAATTCACAGTTGGGCACAACAGAAGTAAATAATAACTTTCGACGAATAACAGCAATATCAGATGGATCTCCATAAATCATATAATCATGCTCTTGCGAAAGATCATAAACTGTAAGATTTATCTCTGAATCTCCTGATTCTGACCCAGCATCCTACAATCTTCTACGTTTTTTGGGTGGCAGATCCTCGGCCACAGATGCAGTTCTCTTGTACCTTCCCTTTGGTTTGATTAATTCAGGCCCCTCCTGTTTGTTCCAAGAAGGGAGGCTCGGTTTCGACTCTGATCTGGCTGCTCTGTTCTTCACCAACTCCCACTTGATTTCCTTTTTCATGTACGTGAGCCATTTTGCTACTTGTTGCTCCACAGACCCTTCCATTCTGTTTCTGGAATGATCAATGTTCTTCCTTGGTCTTGGTCCTGGAACTTTAGGGCGAGATTGGGCTAAGGGGCTGAGTTGCTGAAGAAGCTCATCTTGGGAGAAAGGATCTGATTGAGGCTTGGAAAGGACTGGATCCGAGGGCTCTTCACTTTCTACATCAGAGAACTCTGGGGCTGCAATGAGCCATGGCGAAACAAGGGGGTTTTGATTTTCTTCCACTGGCACTGACGAGGGGCCTTCACCAAATCTTTTTCCAAAGGATCTAAGAAGCCCCTGATTTTCTGAGGATGATGAAGACGAGAGTGGCTGAGAGACATCTTCGATTTCTGCAGCTTGATTCACCACTACCACTGCTTTTCCTTTCACAATCCTGGAGTCTAGACACAAGGCAAGGGTTTCTTCATTGGGAGCTGAGGAATTGTGGTTTGGGTTATGGGCAACAACAAGGAGTCTATCTGGGTTGATTGCTATTTGGGAGGGTTTAGAGAGGGAGGGGTTTGGGAGAGGGTCATGGAGCGAGAGCGGGTCATCGGGCGAGAGGTTGGGTTGAGGGATGTTCAGGTTTGGAATGTTCAAACCCAAGACCCGATCTTCCCAAGAGTCCAGATCCATATCCACCAGACCCGATAGAGAGGTTCTGCCACGCGTCCATTCCTGGTTGAGGCTCATAGATTCTTCAAGATAGGCCCAATCGCAGCCAACACCACTTTGCCCGTTCAGGAATATGCCAAGTGTCGAATCCCCAGGTTCCTGTAGATGGGGAATGTGGCTGGCACACGAGTGGGAATCCAGTTCTGTTAGGGGAACATCAAACTGGAAAGTCTGGTTGTGGACCCCCCCTTTGGCTTTCTCCTAAAAACTCCGACACCGGCGACAGGGGTGGTCCCAGTGGCAATTCAGGTTGGAAGTCGTTTTCTATTGGTCCCACAGGAGCTACTAGCAGAGCTTCGTCATCATCCAACTGATAAGAAAATGTGCAAATCCCGCTCAATACACCCATAAAGATATGCGAATGTTTTAACTGTGAACAAAGCTCGAATGAGAATTAGTGTAAGTGTGGTAAAACGACTTAAATATGTCAACCGCAAATTGCGGGCTCGATCAAGAACTCCATTGTATAAACCGGAAAAAATATTGTCACGAGAGAAAATTTAATTTTTGTTCAAAAAATAAATTACATAAGTCAACCCATAAAACCTAAAAATACAAAATCATAAAATTGAATTCAAATTTGAAAATGAGGATCTGAATTGATAGTGCATACATATAAATAGCCACACAGACAGCGTAGACTAGCGACCACCAATCATGTAACTGCAAAACATGAAATAATTAGTGCAAAATTCGAAAAAAATAAAAGGAATCATTGATTTTGGCGCCAAAACACCCCAAAATCCGTACGGATTCATTTTTGCAAATATATCATAGGGATCTGGTTTTCCAGACAGAGAGATGGAGCTGTAAAAGGAAACGCTCGCAACTCTCGTAACGCTCTTCGCTTCCTCCAATTCATCGCATCATTTTCGTTCTAGGGTTTCCATTTTGCTCTCATTTTCGTCTTCAGATTCAAAATGAGCTCCTTGTCTCCTTCTCTCTCCACTGCGCACACCACTTGCGGCTCTCTCTTCCTTGAATTGCAGGTTCTTTTCACTTCCCTTCGCTCCTATTGCTTCCATTTTCGCCATCTTTATCGTTTTTTTATTTCTATGTTTGTTCAGCGATAATATTAATTTTCTGTACTGATGTTTTGTTTTTCCCCGGAGAAGATGAGAAGAAATTTAAGTGGAATTAATTTTCTAACTTAAGTGATAACTGTGATAGTTTTGGAATTTCAACTAGAATTTGTGAGAAATCGGAAAATTGAAGGATAAATCAGTGTTTTTGGTTTGATTATTTCTTTATTTATAGAAAATTTGATTTTTTATTCATCATATACATATCTAAAATTAAGGTTATATTACTTGTAAATTAGGACCTCAAATGTCACTTTAATAGAAGTGTTTTGATTATAACTACTGCACAATGCACATACATGAAATATGTAATGTGTTTTGTGGTTCAGAATTTGTTGTGGCTCGTATGTCTGTTTTGATTCTGGTATGATAATAATATGTGAACTCATTCATATTGTCTACAGAAATTGTGGGATGAAATTGGAGAAAACGATAGCGATAGAGACAAGATACTTCTGCAACTTGAGCAGGAATGTCTTGATGTTTACCGAAGGAAGGTCGATAGTTTTAGGAAATACAAGGCCGATTTGCATCAATCACTGATCCAGGGTGAAGCTGAAATTGCAAACCTTGCTTCTGTTCTTGGGGAGCATGCATCATTGTCTCGGGTTAGTTCGTTGCACTATGGCATACAGAAATAGTTATCTTGGATGAAGATCATTGTACTTGTCAACATAAGACTTGGTGTTTGGTGCCTCTTTGGTTTCTCATGAAGGCATCTATTTTTGTATGCAGCAATTTAGATAGCCTTTCAATTTTTTTATGCGTGGTCAGAATCAAGAATGGGAATAGCCTTTTTTAAGTATTTTTAATTTCATTCCCATTCTTACACCCTCGTATTAGTTCCCTGTCATTCATTCCAAATAAAAACGAAATGGGAATCCTGTTCCAAAATGGTTAAGTGCAATTGAACATGAGACAATTTAGGCATTTAGCATATAAATGGACCCAAAGAAGAAGTAAGTAATCCAATCCCAATCTTAGTTATTTTAATAACTGCTTGTTCTCCAGGCTCATCTATTCTCTCCAACACAATTAAATATATCTTGCTATTATGATATTTTAAGAGATGCAAATCTGATGGAGTCATGTCTGCTTGTCTAGGTTTTTGTCTAGTTCCATGTCAGGCATCTGTGTTTTTGTTAAAAAGTGCTGTTTGTGTCCATATGTTCATTGTTAAATCCTTCCTTTCATGTGCTGATTTTTTTTTTTTTTTCGGTGTAGGGAAAGGGCACTCTCAAGGAGCAGATGTCGTCCATAAAACCTACATTGGAGGACCTAAGGTCTAAGAAGCAAGAAAGAATTAAGGAATTTGCTGACACACAGTCACAGATTGCAAGCATCTGTGCAGAAATTGCAGGTAGTTGTCAGCCTGTCAATTCCTCTGACCTACAGGTTAATGAACAAGATTTGACAGTGAAGAAATTGGGGGAGCTGAAGTCACATCTTCAGGAGCTTCAAACTGAAAAGGTTCCGTTGATAAAATGTGTTTGGGATTTTGACACTTGTTTACAGAATTGTGCGTTGTTACTCATTTGACTCACATTTCTTCCTTTGGTTCCCACTTTTTTCAAGCAGATGTTCCGTTTACAAAAAGTTAAGAGCCACTTAAAGACTATCCATGAGTTATCAGCTGTTATGTCAATTGATTTCGTCCAGACTGTGAATGAAATTCATTCAAGCTTGAGCAACCCTGGAAATAGTCAGTCACATAGCATCAGCAATGACACCCTTGCCAAGCTAACTGGTACAATTCAGTTGCTTAATCAGGAAAAACAACAACGGCTTCAAAAGGTTGCTCTCTCTCTCTCTCCCCCCCCTGTTTATATATGTGTGTCTACATGCACATACAATCCTGCATTAGTCTTGTGTATTTTACTGTTACATGCATATACACATGAATCTTTTGCCTGTGCTTATACCCTGGCATTGTTTTTGCATGCATGTAGTCTGTGGGGTTGGGTATACTGCAAGATATTTGAATATATGATCTGGTAGAATTGATAATTGGAGATCATTGATTTAGTTTTACAAGTAAACTGAGAATGTATTTCTCTTTGACCAATAGATGATTTGCTTTCCTTCAAATTTGTAGCAATTAGTTCTGAACTAGTATACTCAACAGTTGGCTAAACCTCTTGTGGTTGATGTGTCAAAATAAAACTTAAAAACTCTAGATTATACATCTTTTGTTGCCGAATTGCATAACTTAATAACAGCTTTGCCTATCATGTTGGGCCTTCAGAGTTTTCTGAATAACACCTTCTCCAACGTTTTTTTAGGCTGCATGCTTTTATATTGAGCCATGATCCAAGTGATCTAAATTTCTTAACTTGCAGAGATTCATATTAGGTTTTTTTTTAGTTCTAAGTATTAATGAAACCACAAATTTTAAAGGCTTTATTGGGTCATCGACTCTAGAGGATAAAAAGCCTTTGTACTTCCTGATGAAGCTGAGGTAAAGGCATCTAGTCAGAACTCATATGTGACCAAAACATATATTGTTTTAGTTTGTGTTGTGAGACAGCAGAATGATATAGGGGAAGATATTCAAAAGTTCATTTCTATAGAAGTCTATAAAACCTTACTAGGTCAATAAGTTTGAGGCAGAATAGTTCCCCCCTCTCAGTTTTTCATTACAGATGAATATTGTTATAAGCTGATTTATTAGTTTTTTGTTTGTTTGTTTGTTTGTTTTTCTTTCTGTTTCTATGATTTATTAGTTATGCAGTTGGGTGAACTTTAATGTTTGAACAGTCATAGAATTTTCAAATTCTGATATAGGCATTTCTTTCACTCTAAACATTATTGTTTCCATATAGCTTAAAGATCTTGGGAGAACACTGGTAGACCTATGGGATCTCATGGACACACCAGTTGAGGAGCGAAAAAAATTTGATCATGTTATTACCTTAATCTCAAAAACTGTTGATGAGGTGTCAAACCAAGGCTGCTTTTCTCAGGATGTCATTGAGCAGGTGACTTATAATCTTTATATTTCGTATAGTTGCATTTGCTTTTATTTGGAGACATTGTATACCATTACCATTTTTGTGATGATGACTCTCTTATCAATTCCTAACTCTCAGACGGAAGTTGAGGTTGAGCGATTGAATGCTCTGAAAGCTAGCAAAATGAAAGAATTGGTATTTAAAAGGCAACTCGAGCTTGAAGATATTTACAGAGGGGTTCACATGGATGTAGATAGTGATGCAGCACGGAAGATACTCATCAGTATCATTGAATCTGGTTTCACTCTAATCTTCTTTGGCTTCAAGATTTCTGAATTTTGCGTTGAATTACTTGAAGCAATACCCTTGCATTCTATTCTTTTTTTCGTAAAGCTTCTGCTGCTCTTTTTTTCTTTTTATAGTTTTTGAATATCGTGTTGTATGTTTGCTCTTCTTTTTTCAACCATCAGTACTAATTTAATTTTCATTATGACATAGTGTGCATCAAAGTGTTTGCATGTATGGCCATTCCAAAATATTGGCGAGGATTTTCATCTGTTTCTTTTCTTCCTTCTATTCAAGGGATGATTCTTTCCATATTTTTTTCTTCCTGATTTTTTAATTTCACTGGAAACTATTGCTTACATTGTTAGGGGCTGGACCGGCTGGTTGGCAACTTGGCATGGCTTATTGGGCAGAACTTAAAGCTCATATGTTGAGATAACCTATTTTGGCTTAACTGAATAAGTTCCAATTTTCTAGCTTATGAAAAACAAGTTTAGCACACATTGATTTTTTAATGACAATTTTTAAAGCAAGTACTTATTTTTTCCAATAAGACTTGTCAAACAGACACTTTGTGTGCTTTAGAGTTTAGAGTTTGATCTCGTGGTGTTTTTCTTCTTCTTTATCCGTGAACTTATTTTTATAAATGGGATCTACTTAAATGAGCTTATTTTTTAGTCTATATTAAGTTCGCATGTTTATATTTGCAGTCATGCTTTAGTATTTTTAGCTTTTGAATGATGTACTTCATATTACTTTTATGTCAATTGACTTGTTTCTCTGTTTGTGCTATTTCAATTATGCTTACAGACACATGTAACTTTTTTTTTTTGCTAATGTTCATTTATGCATTTGCAGGTAACGTGGATCTCTCTAATCTGCTTTCCAGCATGGATGATCAGATAGCAAAAGCCAAAGAGCAAGCTTTGAGCAGGAAGGATATCTTGGATAGGGTGGAGAAATGGAAGCATCCAGCAGAAGAGGAAAAGTGGCTTGATGAATATGAAAAGGTAATACTTAATTACTGGAAAAAAATTCAGAGATGTCTGCTATTACATAGCCTGTGCTGTTTATTTGAAAATGTATTGGTAGTGATTGTTGTAGCTTGTAATCAGATGGTAACTTTGAGAATCATATGCCACCACCATATTTAACACATCAAATCTAGTATTATGTTTCAATAATACTCATGTACATGCTAACGTGTCTTATATATTATCATAATGTTTCATTAGTTTGTTGCCTGAAAATAATTTATTCTCGAGTCTATGATGACATATTGCCAGTTATCCCCTTAGTTTTGGGTGTTATCATTTTGCCTTTTTAGGGGAACCTTCTGATTAATAGTGATGATGAGCTACTCTATTTTTTCTTCATGTTTTAGGACGTTATCTTGTTTCTGTTTCTTAAATCAGGATGACAACCGGTACAGTGCTGGAAGAGGGGCACACAAGAATCTGAAACGTGCAGAGAAAGCGCGGATTCTTGTCAGCAAAATACCATGTGAGATTGTACTTATTTTACATTTATATTATTTTGCTTACATTTCTAATAATATTGACTTCTGTGACAGAAAAACATACTTCAATCCCAAGTTATGATTTCAAGGGAATATAATGTTGATTAACATTTTGAATGATTGGTTGGCTTTAATAGCACTGATGATTGTTGCACGTAGATCAGGTTGCTTGCCACCTCTGGTCTGAGCTTGTTCCTGCGGTATCTGCACAAATGACCACAGAGGGGGCGTCGCCCTTGACCACCTCCGACGATCAAGTCAGATGACTGAGGTGGAAACTCTCCAGGAGAGAAAGTAAAAGAGAATATGCAGGAAGAAGCTCAGACCGGAGGTGGAAAGCAACCTGATCGCCGTGCAACAATGACAAATTCTGTGTGAATGTGATTATATTTCAGATTACTCTAGATATCGTGCATCATATACCAAATTTACTATGACATAACTTTGCCACATTCTTTTCATAAATTAGGATCCCTTTTGGTGAATTGGTAATTTGTTATAGAAAACAGAGAAGCAATAGAGTTCTCAGATGACAACCATACTTGGGCATAACTTTAACCCATCATTGATTTCTGGAACTATACTGAATTTGTTGATGATGAGCTTCATAAGTTGCTAATAACTGAGCTGTAAAGCAAAAGGGGTCTGTTAGAGTAATTTTACAATTCTATTATTAAAAACTGAAGTTGGCTGTGTATTACATAAGAGCCTGTTTATATGTTTTTTTTTTAATCTATATGCAGAGCCTGTTTATATGTTACAAAGTCGGGTGCTTTAGTACATATGTTTTAGCTGTGTAGTTTCATTACTGTGTTTTTGTGTGTATACTTCTTGGTTTTTTATCTTTCAATATCTGATTTCTAAGAACTTTTGTTGTAGCTATTGTTGAAAATTTGACTGCAAAAGTGAAGGCCTGGGAAACAGAGAAGGGAATTCCTTTCTTGTATGACAAGGTGATTAACCAGCATCTGATTATTGTTTGGTTTAAAATTTCATCTATATTTTATATTAATCGTATCATGCATTTGTCTTCAATTGCTAGCTTCCCCTTTTACATTCACTGGAAGAATATGCTATGCAGCGGCAGGAAAGAGAAGAAGAGAAACGCAGACACCGGGTATGTCAACAATTTATTTTGAATCCCTAAGCTGACATGCATTGCTTCTTATAAGTTGAGTGGGAAGCCAATAATGTTGATGTTAAAGGCTTGAGGATCGGAACCCTTATTTAATCCTGGATAGAGAATGTCAATGTCCACAGCAGCTAATAACTTAAATTTCAGACACTTCGATTCAATAATCCGAATTGATGCCAAAGTGCAATCCGCCTCCTTTGTTCGGTCTACTTTTGCAGGAGCAGAAACGGCTGCAAGAACAACATGCATACGAACAAGAGGCGATGTTTGGTTCAAAGCCTTCAATTAAGAAACCATTAGGTCAGAACACCAATGCCAGCATTGGAACACCCATTGGACGTCGCATGACGACCCCTTCAGGACGACATGGAGTTTCTGGTGGAAAGGAACGGCGAGAAAGCATGAGACTTGGTAACGTAACACCCATAAACTATGTTGCTCTTACGAAAGATGATTCAGTTTCTCGGGGAAATTAGGGTCTTAGACTAACTTGTAAATGATTGTCCTGTTTCCAACCACACCTAGGCATGTCCTTAACTCATCATTTTTTACTTTCTATATTTAGAAAGCATCTCTTACTGAAGTGCCTTCTGATCTTGCTTCATATCTCAACTAGCCTGAAATAGAGCATGTACATGACTTTTAAGTTGATGATTACAAAAACCAATTTGCACAATAATTAGTTTTTTTTATTTATTATTTATTATATATTTTAGTTTCATGAAATTTTGGAAACGTCGAGCTTTCCCTGTAATGGTTACTAAAAGTTATTTAGATTGCTTTGTGGAGTATGTTACATGATCTTGGAGATCTATGCGCAAGTTAGCACACAATTAATCGAAGACTTTAAGTGTCTTTTTGGAAAACCGTTTCGAACTTGAGAGTAAATTGTTTAATCGAAACGTTAGTTTTCATCTCTATGATTTTGAAAATAAAAATGGAACTGATCAAGAAACCACAAAATTAGAGATAGAAATTAACTAGGAGCATTAATAATTCAAATTGTGGATCTCTCCTCATACCAATAAGAGGGGTAATTATACTCAAATATTCATGCTGTGTGTTGTTTTGTGGTTGATTGTTGATAAAGTGGGGTTACGTTTTCGCTGACAAAGTGGCGGTTTTATTTTGGCTG
>JAYMTA010004876.1:0-12096 GCA_036897625.1 Pelargonium cotyledonis
ATCTGTGTGTATGTAATTTGTATATATATGTGTCTGTTATCTGTTTATATATATATATGTGTGTGTGTGTGTAATCTGTATATATATGTGTGTGTAATCTGTATATATATGTGTGTGTAATCTGTGTATATATGTGTCTGTTATATATGAATATGTATACATCCATATATACAAGTGCAATGTTCACCCATTTGTTATAAATATGTTAATTAATAATAAATTAACAAGAACTTTGTGTGTTGAAAATTTATTTTGACGGGAAGGAGATAATTAACATCAATGAGCTTTTTTAATTTAAAAATTAGTAGTCCGCGGGCACCCTCGGGCCAAAGGACCATTTAACAGGTATACTGTTCAGCATAAAGCCATAAACTACTGGACATATGCAGGCTATGTGTCTTCCACTTCTACTTACCTGAGCTAGTGATTTTCCACAGGTTTCTCAGGTCAGAAACCCAGAGAAAATCGACACACAAAGGAGAGATAAGATGGAGAGAAGTTTATCATATGCAGGCTCGCACTCCAGACCTATGTGCCTCAACCATGGCCCTGCTCACACTCGCTCTCTCATCCCCATTTCCACTGCTTCTCTCCGGAGTAGCCGAAGCTCCAGAAAATCCTCCACGACTGTTAAGGCACTGTATACCTCTCCGACAAGGCCCACCCTGTCCACCGATTGGGACATCTCTGGATACTCCGCCGCTACAGCTTCACCGTTGCCTAAATTCGAAGATCTCGACACCTCCAACATGCTCCTCCGGCAGCGAATTATCTTTTTGGGCTCTCAGGTCCTGCTCTCTCTCGCTATTTTTTTTTTCTCCTAGGGTTTAGCGGTTAGCTGTGTGCTGTGCTAGCTTCATGTTTTATGATTTTCTGAAATGCTAGATGGTTATTGCATTGATTTTTGTGGATTGGTTATCAGATTTTATGCTTACTGCTGTCAAGTACCGCATTGTTATTGGTTTTCATGTTTCTGGGAGCTGAGATATGAGAAGGGTCTCTTCTGGGACTGCTATTTTCAGGATTAAAAGTTGGGAGTGTGGGAATTAATGTTGCTTATTGTAGTTGTTGATACCCGTTATCATCTTGATATTTTGAAGATGAAAGGAGCAAGTTTAACATAGTTATCTCTGTACTTCCTCGTTATTTTAAGCTGAAACATTAGGCTAGAACATTTGATTTTAAAAATTAATGTTGCTTATATTCTCGCCTAGTATGATATTGGTAATTTGAAGATGAAAGGATTTTAAGATAGGTAGTATGTTTCTAGCTCGTTCTCTTGAGCGGCAGATGGGTTCTATTTGACGAAATGGGTATTGTTGGTAGTCATGCTTTGAGTTCAATGGTTTCATGGAAGATAGGTAGTATGGTGTTATGATTTGGATGCACCTGAAACATGGCTTCAATGCCGGATAATTGATATTTCATTGTTTTTGTGTGTGTGTGTGTTTATGTTTTGTTAGCTAGCTTATGAAAATGAAAACAATGAAGTTTTTTTTCTTCTTCCAAAGTTGTATTGATATTAATTATTTTAATGGATAATAAGCAGGTTGATGACACGAGTGCTGATCTTATTATTGGCCAGCTCCTATTTCTGGATGCTGAAGATTCAGTGAAAGATATTAAACTGTTTATTAATTCACCTGGTGGTTCAGTTACTGCGGGTATGTTTTGACTACATTCCATATACTTAACTATTGGCGTCTTTCCTTGTTTCTTAGTTTTTGGAAATGGTCATGAGTGAAGCTTATGTCATGCATGTTAATTGTTAAATAAAGTTAACTGTTTGGCTTATTTTGTAATGGAGATGGTATGTGGTGTATAAGCTGAAGTGCAACTTAAGATCAAAGTATTTTGTTGTTTTTAGAGTTATTTAAAGCTCAAGTTCACCTGAGAGTAGAAGTCTTTGAGAAAGCTTAAGCACAAGGTGTATAGCGGAGTGTGTGTTCTGAAATATATGAAGAATAATTAATATATCGAAGAAAATAGTTGATATTAATTTGACTATTTTGAGAAAAATAAGTGTCATGTTTTCTATTTTGAGAAAATTAAAAAGGTAGTGTTGTAAATTTTTAGCATTTCAATTTAGTAGTTTGGAGTTTGTTTTTGTTTGTCGATCTGCGAATCAGGTGGCCCATGTTCTAGCTAGGTCATCGGTTTCTTTGTTAGGTCCGGACGGTTGGGTTGGTGTCCAAAGCCCAGTCGAGATTTCGAATGTTTTATCTCTTGATTTGCATTAATAATATGGCTACATTCCCCTCAAAAAAAAAAAAAAGGTAGTGTTGTATATTTCCTCTTCTATTCCCATGCACATGTGTGGTAAAAAAACTCAAGGGATTCTATCTAACTTGTTACAAGAACACTATTGGTAATTCATGCATAACAAACTTCCTAAAAAAATAAACAAGACACTTATTTTGGAACGGAGAGAGTAGCAAATTAGATTAAACGCATCAGTATTACTCCTTGGTTTTCACATTATGTTAGTCTTACATCATTTCTTGTTGCATGCAGGAATGGCAATATATGATGCAATGAAAATGTGCAAGGCAGATATTTCAACTGTTTGCATGGGGCTTGCTGCATCCATGGGCGCATTTATCCTTTGTGCTGGTACAAAAGGGAAAAGATTTTGTATGCCCAATGCAAGAGTGATGATCCATCAAGCACATGGACAGGCAGGAGGCGCAGTAAGTATTCAGTTTGTCAAAATATAACCTGAGCAGTAATTGGTGTTTTATTATGCTCATATATATTGCTTGCATTGTTGGATGTGAGTTATTCCTTTTGAATCTTAGTCCAGTGCACCGAGTCACTAAGATATGATGTACCACCTACATTGGCTTAATAGCTTTGCAAACAAGTTTTGATGAAACTCTCAAAACTGCTCAGAACTGAAATACCTAAAAGTTCATAGATCTGATATGCTTTTACTCACAACTGTATGAAAGATAATTTGGCAATTGAAGATGGCTTATGAGGTATAAGAAGTTTGCTAGTTAAGCCTGTCTAGGGGAGGGTGGGCCGTGCTTGGAATGTTTATAGTATTATCTGATAATATTGTCTTCTTATCTATTATTTTGTAAAGTGAATTAAGTTTGTTTCTGGTCAGTCTGACTGGCTAGCAACTACTCCCTCCGACCCAAAATGAGTGTACTCCTTCCTATTTTGAGAAAAATTAAGGAGAAGTTAGTTAGTGTGGTATGTTTACCATTGTATCCTCATGATCATGTGTTGAGAGATCCTAACTAACTTTTTATAAGGATATTATTGGCAATTCATGCATAACTAACTTACTAGAAAAGGAAACAAGACACTCATTTTGGGACAAAAATGAAAGAAAAACATGACACTCATTTTGGAACGGAGGGAGTACTATATATATATATATTTAGAGGCATGCCTATACTACCCTGAGTTCTGCCTTAGCACTGATACTACTTATTAAAGAACTTGAGCCCTTACCTTTCAAGCGAGGTATTTTCAATTTTTGTTGTACCGATCTCAGTGGTACACTTTTTAGTCCTCTTTCAGAAGTGGAGGTTATTACCCAAAGATTTGGAAGAAATATCTATTTAACCCTAAAGTAATCTATGTTGGCTAATAACCTTATGAAATGGCGGAAAACTTTGAAAACTTTTTTCTGGAAGTTATTTTCTGATAAATGAAGCATTTTTTTCTTTCTTTCCGAATGGCAGTGTAAGGGATGCAAAGGCATATGCCAATCTTTTTATGAAATTTGAAGGCCCAGATTTGAGTAATGAGTGGGCAGTGAATTAACAAGTGTTTTGAACTTCTCTAAATCTGAACTCCCTCCTTTCAAGAAGTACGTTACAAAAATATTTTGTCCTTCACGGCCTTAATTAAGGGTTCTAACACTCTAGATACTTAACTGCTCCCAACTAGTGCCTCCGTGGATATTATAACATCAATCCATGCTGAATATGTGATTATATGGATGGGAAATGTATGAGATGGATTTATCTGTACCAGATGGTTAATTGGTTATGACTGGAAAGCTGGCTATTGGAAAGCTTATCATGTTAAGAGCACAAAAAAGCCAAGACTCAGATTAATCAAAAGAGCATGCAGCTGTGGGAATGTGTGATTCCATAAATTATTCTATGACAACATGCAGGGTGGTTGAAAGAACTAACACTTTGATGATATAACAATCTCTAAGTTTTTGTCTGGGAATTGGGAAACAAATGGAGGTTTAAATTTAAAGAAGCAGTAGTAGTTGAAAAATAGGATGGTAAGAATTGTCAATTGATGGAAAAATGAATTTGGGACTACTGGTTTAAGTATCTTTGTGATTTAGTGGTTGGACTTTTAAGTGGCCACATCTTCTACCACTCCTTTTGTTTATGATAGAACATACATAAAGATTGTCTCATTCAGAATTCTGCTACTATGCAAAGCTGTTTTGGTTGAATATTACCTATTTAAGTTGCATTACCTTTTTTTTATAAAATGTTCTTTCTGGAGAATAGCTTACCATTGGACAGTTTTTTTTGTTTTTGTTTATTTCCTTTCATTGTTGATGGAATAAATGGAATGTCAATTCTGTGTTATCGATTTGGCTACATCTTGTTTCTTCGAGGAATGGGTTGAAATATTTATGACTTCAAACATGTACTTGTTAATGTGAGAGATTGATTTAGCTCGATTTGTGTAAGTTAGATTAAATAACACTCACATATAATTTCTCACCTATCGGTTATATCTGTCCAGCCAACAGAAATGGCTATAAGAGTAAGAGAACTGAGCTACCACAACTCTAAGCTGATGAAGACAATGGCACGAATCACCGGAAAGACAAAAGAGCAGGTCTGTTGTCAAACTTCATTCCTTGTCAGATTTTTGTATGCTACTCTTTTTTGACAGTTTTCCAATTTGCAGCTTGAAATTGACACTGACCGTGACAATTTCATGAATGCTTGGGAAGCTAAGGAATATGGTTTGGTCGATGAAGTTATTGATGATGGCAAGCCAGGATTAGTTGCACCAATTCCAGAAGCAACACCTCCACCGCCAGCCCAATTTTATGAGTTCTGGAAAGCTGAAGGATATAAGCATGACATGGAGCTGCCCTCAGAACATAAGCTTTTAAAAAAGGAATGAAATAAGAAAGTGACAACAGTGGGGAATAGCACGGCATGGAACGATAGATTTTTCTCTGTGAATGTCTGGTCTTCCTAGTTCACTTGTGTTAGGTAATTGTGTCAAAATAGAAATGCTATGTATTACCCATGGTCTCTCAATATCTTGGGGGTAAAGATTGATATATACATGAAACTTGCAATCACAATTGTTTAACAATGATGCTTGGCATTACTTGAAATTCTAATTCGTGTCCACTTACTAGATATCAATGAAACTTGCAATCACATTTGTTTTACATACATACATACATACCTTGGCTCTTTAAGTGCTCATCTGATGATGTCTCATGGCTTGGACTCAGTGAAACACTCAGCATGATTTCTAGCATCTTTAAGCTTTTATTTGGAAAAAAGTTCAAAATGGTCTCTGAACTATCCAGTTTGTGCCATTTTGGTTACTGAACTATCAAACGTATCATTTCAGTGTAAAAGATATACGAAAGAGCTGTTATAGTCCAAACGTTTTCAAAAACCGAGCCCCGTCGGGGGAATTCCGACAAAATACTGATAAAATCTGTTAAGTCTTGATGACGTGGAATTTTTTTTAAAAAAATTTCTAATAAAAATTCAACGGTTCCTTCAGTGATTTTGACGGAATGTCTTTATAAGGCTCGGTTTTAGAAATGTTTGGAGTATAATGGCTCTTTCGCCAATCTTTTGGACTGAAATGATATGTTTGATAGTTTAGTAATAAAAATGGCACGATCTGAATAGTTCAGAGACCATTTTAGATCTTTTTCCTTTTATTTGAGTGCAGTGAGGCTGATCAAACTATTTATTAGGCCAATGTGCAGTGTTAGGGAGCACTGAACACTGTATTCATCAAATGTTCATCTTAGGAGATATGTCCAGAAGAAATGTACTGAATCATTAAGATTCAAATGATTTTACAAGCTATTACATGCTATCATACAAATCCAGAGCCTACATGTACATTCTACACGGTACCTTGACCATAGCCCATTTCAGCACTTCCAATTGCAATCATGCACTTGCGTGCATTGGAACAACATTAGGTTGGAAAGATTAACAATGACCTACAGTCGATGCCTAAATAGAATTGACCGAGTCACCGTCACCATCACCATCACCACTTTGAGAATCACTGCTGCTGCTGCTGCTGCTGCTGCTCCCACTTCCACTCCCACTCTCACTTTCACTCTCACTACCACTGCTACTGCTGCTGCTCGAGCTTGAAGTGGGATTGCCCCTTCCCTCTGCATTCACCTGAGCTCGAAGGGCTTCTGCAGCATTAGGGCCCGATTCTGCTTCGTCACCACTGACATCTACATCAGCCATTTCATCATCCATGTCAACTTGATGTGGCATATTTATATCGATTCCAGTGGTGAATTCTCTTTCAGCAACATCGCCTCTCTCGTTTGTTTTATAGCCATCATCATCATCATCACTGTCGTTGATTATATCAATTTGTTCCTCTACCTCATAATCCTTAGGGGCTGATGACACGGTTGGTAGATTAGGGTGCGAAGAGGAAGGGTCTACATCATTTACACTTGTAGTCTTTCCGCCACCTAAAAGAGAATGATAAAACAACATTTGCTTTTAGCCATTTTAGGAGTGATAAATAATAATAATAATAATAGTAATCTAAAAAAAAGGAGGATTGTTTCAGATACAAGAACAGTTGCAAAGTAAAATCTGGACTAAATACCTCAATCTGTGAGGAAGGATTGAGAAAGTTGAGTTTAGGGGTGTTAGATTGTCAACTTCATTTAGTGTCAATATATCCAGCAAAAGGTTACCGTTTTTATATGCTACATTACATTTCAGCTCAAAAAAACAATATGCATATAATTCAATGCCCATAAAAGAAGAGTCACGTACCTAAGACTTCTGATTTGTTGATATCATTTCTTTCCAGATCAATCTGCACAATAACATGACAACGAAGAAGATTTGAGTCATTAAAACATCAATCAAATTAGCAAAGGAGAACTTGGTTCCCATAGTACAAGGATCATGATATGCATGAAGCATAACCTATGCACATTAATCATCCTTCAACTCAAAATAAAATACTTAAGGATCGTAAATTGGCTAGAAATTCAGATCACAGGAAGAGCACATTAACTTTGAATAAGGTTAGCTATAAATTTACATCACAAAAGAGCAGGTCCAAAGAGCTGTTTGCTGTTTATGGATAAATTAGAGGGGTGCTGGTTAGGTTCGACTACTATAGGTCCTGAGCTTATGAAGTATATATCTCCAACACACCAAACATGTTTTGTCTCGTATATTCTCAATCTATATCAATCTAATATTGGGATTCTGGAACAAAAGAAGCATATTCAGACCATCTAGCTCAGGTTCTTTGTTACTCAAATCACACCTTTTCCTTGCTCGAACTAGCCAATATGTGTCCTGGATTAACAAATAACAAAGCTAATACAAGGAATCAGATATAACCTGGAATTGAGTAAGTTAAACTATTGACAAATAAGTAGCCATAAAAGCCTCAGATTCACTTAATGGGGAGATACTTTATGTTACTAATACCTACTTAAAATATAAGATTACGACAAAGTGTGTTTTACAAGAAGTCAAATATTTTTTTAAGAAAAAAAGTGGGGAGGAAGCTACATACCTATTGCTATGGACATGGACTCTAGGTGAAGCTATTTAATTTCCACTCATTGGGCAAAGGGACTATGGAACAGCTCAGAAATGAGCATGCAAGTTCACAAGCAACCAACAGATTTATGCAATCAGAGTAGCGAGGATTTTTAGTTTCTTACAATAGTCAATATATAATATCCTTTCCCTTCATGCATTCTCATTCTAATCCAAAGCCCAGGGCCCCAGCCCAAATCAAGCAGGGAAAAAAGTAATAACTCAAAGATTGATGTTAACAGTGGATTTCAGAACAATTCGTTTGATAGAAGATGTTAAACCAAGGGGAAAAAAAAATCTCCAAGTAATAACTGAAGATCATAAACCAACAAATAAATGGCAAAATGCATCAAGTTCTAGTTCTAATATAACTTCTGTGAAAAAATCAGTCACAAAGATCTTGATTGTCTACACTTAAAAATACCTCAAATTTCATTATGTTTGTATTACTGCAACATATAAACACAAAACGAGAAATTGCAAACACACCGGAGTTTGATGAAGTATGTCTTTGTTCAAAGACTGAAATTTGGTTCCTTTATCAAGTTGAGGAGAACCAGATTCCAACATTGGTGCAATTGGAGTAGCTATAGCAGTGGCAGTTGTGGCAACAGATTCACCAGGCAGTCGAACATGCCTCAAGCTCTTCACTGCTCTATGCAACCGCTCCAACCTTAAGGTCTCCCCATCAAAGAACAAAACAGCATCATTTTCCTTGTAATCCTCACTGATACCCTCAAACATCAGTTTAGGTTTTCCATGCTGGTTGCTGTGAAATTCTGCGGTGACCCTATTGTCCTTGTTCTTGTGAAGCGACCCTGGTTGGTTCTTATCAATTGAAGCTGGTTTGAATTCATCTGAAAAAATTCAAATATCAAACTGATCATTCGACATCATTTGATGAGGTCAAGTTCAGTTTAACCAGTTATCATATACCACGAAACACCAGGTAATATAGAAAGGACAAAACCATATCCTCAATTGTTCTTGTTCCGGCGACAATAAAAAAAATTCAATTATTTTTTAGTTCTCCATTTTCTTTGAAATATAACAGCACAATATTTTCTATGCTGAGACATTTTCATCCTACATGGTGTAACAGTACCATGCCCTGTTCTGTAAAAGAGGAACTTTATTATCCAAGAAATAACCCTACTTAGACACACAACTATAGCTTCAACAAACAGGTAGTAGGATTTAGTCAATGTTTTTATTAACCAAGATATTGAACATAAAAAATGAAAGAGCTTCAAATTTGTTTCCTACCTGTAACCTCATATTCACAGCAACCAAACAAAGCCAACAGCAACTCTGCTTAATTGCGGAAGAAAGGCTTGCCCTCTCATTGCTAATAACTTGAAATAAGCAATTAGAAATGCATAAATTTCAAATTCTACAACCAAACTACATTTCACAATAATCCAATTTCCAAGACTCATCAATCAACCCAAAATATCTTTCTGGGTAACAATCGTTTTCCTCAGTTCAGTGTCAAAAAAATGAAAACAACATAAAACATAAAAAATCAACAAATTTCAAATTATCCTTTCATTTCATCAATTTTCTCGAGGCAATTTGAAGTGTGAATGGTACTTACAGCGTAAAGTGCAGAACTTGGGTGAGTGATGGTGATCAGCAAAGGAAGAGCCTAAAGTTAAGTTGTACCATCTTTCCGGCTCCGGAGCAGTTCTGGGCTCTTCCTTATTGTTGCTACTTGCCATCTTCTGCGCCTAATTGGCTAGATCACAACCATTAGGAGCCCAATTGAAACCCTAGAATTCTAGGGTTTGAGTTGCAGAGAAGTGAAGAGAGAACAGGGAATAGGGAATCAGGGGCAGTTTGGTCTTTCTCGAGTAGAGTCAATTGCATGAACGTTCGGTGTCTCTAGTGTTTTACCAGCTTCAAGCTCATGATGCGAAGACTTTATTTTTATATTTTATGTGAGCTCTTTTTTTTCTTTTTTTTTTTTTTGAGTGCAAAACGAATTTTTTTTATTAAACTTCCGAAATCAATCCTCGGATTCTCACCGGTGGACTTTCCGGGTCAATTCAGGAACACCATTCAAACATAAAATTAGCTACCCTAGCAAGAGAATGGACAACATTATTCGCTGATCGGTATACAAAGGACAAAATGACAATATTATGCTTGCCATGTTTGGTGTTTCATCTATTTAGCCAAAGTTTAGATATTAAAAAAATTAAATGATACTATGGATAAAAACATTCTAATATCATTCGTCGAAATTCATTAAATGATGTTTGTACTTAAGTTCACATTTATTGAATTTATAGTATCTATATCTAACTTAAGCTCGTTAGTTCGGTCAAACTATTTACAAAATTTGGATTTTTCTTTGAGGTCTCGTGTTTGAATTTCTCTACCGATGAAGGCGTAGCAGTCATTCTTGCTCGATCCAATATATGATGCGCCCTTTTAACCAAGAAGACACCTTTAGAGTCATGAGATCATGAAATGGAGTCTGACACACATGAATTGAAATAAGCTTCAAATAGTAAGAACAATAGGCTATTGTGATGTTCGACTTCCCAAGCAAAAAGTGGTTGTCTGAAAGATATCATATCGACTTACCATCATAAAAGCCGGAAACATGACCAGCAATGACTCCACATTTGTTTTCTGATAGCGAGAACAATCTTAGGAAGCGACTTGCAAGGGATGTGTTGCTAATCCATATATTGAGCCTAAATTCAATTTGATCCTTGCGGCCAAGCTTTTAGGTAAGTCTCGATTCGCCGAAAATACCCATGAATCGGTGAATGACCCGTGCAAATTGAGATCCATAAGTTGTTTGACAATCGAAGAGAGATGTGGGCTTGAAAGTTGAGAGAAGTCCTAATTATCCGAATCACGTCCATATTTGCTACAAATTAATTTCTTCCAAAATGAATTTCTATAAAAGCAAATTTTCAGCACCATTTAGCAAGCAACCCCCAAATTCATAGAGGTGAGATTTTGAATATTGGAACTTCCATGACACTTTGATTAACAAAGCTGAACAAACGAATTTTACAATTTTGTCTGAGTTTCAACCATCAATTATCTTTTAAATATACATTTCTCATACGATATATATATTGATTCGACTATTTTTATCAAGTCTAAAATTAAGGTCTGATACGTCGTCGTCTCAGGTCTTCTTCTCCAAAGTCAAGATCAATGTATGATCCAAGTTTTAGTCAAGGTACAAGTTCAAGTCCAAGCTCCAAGTTCAGGTCTGAGGTCCGAGTTTAAGTGTGCCTTGGTGTCTGTGACGTCAGTAACCCAGGTTCTGGATAATCATGCGCAAGGTAACGCATCGTTAAGCTGAGTCCTAGGAGTGATCTAAGGAAACAGCCTGTAGTGTAAGAATGAGAATCTCACACAAACAAGTTTATAGAAACTGAGACTGAATCGGTGCTTCGTGGTCAGTTCAAAAAGTGAAAAATGCATGAAGAACACGATGATCACTCAAAGAACACGAAGAACACGTAGAGAAAGTTTTCGGTTCGATATTACGAGTACTCAAATGATAAAAAGTCTGATCTTTTCATGGGAGGCCTCGAGACCCTATTTATAGTTTTGACTTACCGGCCGAGGTTTGACATTTTGTCTTCTGACCTCCTGAATCCAATCGTAGGAGCTTGGTCATAGTTTGGGTCTCCATCTTGTTGGCTCGACATACCAACAAGAATGGCACCTATCTGACGTGGTCAAGGCATCTGGACCAAATTGTTTGGAGCTTGGTTCATGAGTAAGGTTGATGCGAGGTTTGACATGAAGGATGGATGTTCAACTTATCTGATCATAGGTGGAGGATGGAGCTCTCCAAGTGAGATCCATTCTAAGTGGAGACTACAGGTGGAGGTTGACCCTAAGTGGGAGTTGACTCCAGGTGGAGATTGACCCAAAATAGATGAGGTTGACCTCAAGTGGAGGAGGTTGACCCCAAATGGAGGTTCACCCCAGATGGAGGAGGTTGACCCCAAGTGAAGGTTGACTCCAAGTGGGGAACACTCCAAATGAGGTATACTCCAAATGAGGTTCACTCCAAGTGGGGGGGAGTTCTCCTTAAGCGTGGACCTCTCTGAGCGCAGAAGTGAAGTATGAGAGTCAGCGAAGCCGGGTAAGCGTGCATGTGAGCCACCTCGGACTTTGGCTAGCTCGCACGTGAGTTACCACGTTACTTCTTTGGGTCTTTCATCGAACTTGTCTTCGGGTTCTTGGACCTTCCTTTCATATATATATATATATATATATATATATATATTTGTTTTGTTTATATTGATTAAGTAAT
>JAYMTA010004877.1:0-12096 GCA_036897625.1 Pelargonium cotyledonis
GAAACCCCAGATCAAAGTGAAACATCTTACCAGTTGACCCACGCGCTTGGTGGTTATATATAAAATATATTTTGAAATAAATAAATAAATTGATCCGGACTGAATGAATAAAAATTAATTAAACAAAGACCGAACCGAGTCTTCAGCACGGTCTGTTCCATTTTCCGGTTCATGCCCCGCCTAGTTGGTGCTACCAAAATTTTTGCCATGAACAACATAGTACTCTAGAATTCGATTTCACCATCAGATTTCCATACTAATAACCAGTGGTTAAAACTGTAAAAACTTAGCAAGAGATGCTCTTTCAAATGTGTTCACAATGGGTCAAGTGAACACACACCACCTAGAAAATCATTATATAAATATTCTTATAATTCCACAATTATTTGTAATGTTTCTTTCTAACTAACTCATTAATTAAACTTCTCAAATTCAAGATAATGAAACCTTTGAAACGAAATTCATGGTAGGCAATCATTGAGAGTGAAGGGATGAAATTATATGTTGGAAAGTTAATGAAATTAAGAGGACTATAGTCTTTAGATAATTTTGGTGGATCGATTTTGAACTAAAAAAAATTAAGCGATGCCTGAATTTTAAAAATTACGTTGTTGACCAATTTATTAATTTAAAATTTAGAAAATGTATGCTGCTTGACAAATTTGAAAACTTCTGGTCGCGTTTTTTTTCAATCACAAATTCTACACATATGTAACTAAGACTCTAATGTTGTTAACTTTTTTTTGTAATCCCAAATTCTACACATATGTAACTAAGACTCTAATGTTGTTAAGTTCTTCGTCTCTCTCTCACGGGTTCTCCTTAGGGTTTCTAGGGTTTATAGCTTTTTTGGTGGTCTTGTCTCCCATTGGGGTGTTTGGTCGGTGGTAGAATATTAGTAGATAATGTTTAGATTTGTGTGGGGAAAGGGGTGGCGGCTGTAAGGTCATATAAAGAGGAGTAGGGTTGTTTGGGATAGGGATAGAAAGAAAAAAAGTGTGGTAGAAAGGGTGTGTAGCAGAGTTGGTTTCAAATAGCAGCCATGCAAGGAGAATCTGCAAGCAAATCGAGAGGAGGTTCAGATGAGGTTTGTGGGTCTGGTGTATGTCGGCCGGCAGATGGTTGTTGGACTATGCGCGGGAGACGTTTTAGGCGCTGGTGTGGGGTTAGAGACTGGTCGTTATCAGGTAGAGGGGGGTTAACGCGAGGGTCTGAGCTGGTCCGACAGCGGAGGTTGAGGAGATGGTGGACCAGGTTCTAGGGTTGGGGTTGGAGGAGGATGTCGTTTTCAAGTTTGGTAGTGTTGAGGTTGTCGGGTCACAAGGAGGGGGAGAAGTGATCAGTTTTGGGGGATGTTTTTTTATGGACCCAATGAATTTCATCAATATGCAGCAGATGACTGCCTGGTTATAAAGGCAACGAAAAGGGGTCACCATCAAGGAGCTAGTAAATCCAGCTCTGAATGCAAAGAATGAGACTTGTTTTCTCTTCGAGTTCTATGACGAAGAGGATGCGGTTCGAGTTGAAAATCGTGGTCCATGGACCTACAATAGCAAAGTGATATTGTTAGAGCGGATTCGGGAAGGAGATAATCCATATGTTATGGATCATAATAGGTTGGATATCTGGGTCCATATTCGAGGTATCCCGATGGGATACATGACGGAGAGGGTTTGTCGAGGGCTAGGGAGCGCTGTGGGATTATTTTTGGAATCCGACCCAAATAATTTCAAAGATGGGTGAAATTCGTATGCACGTACTCGGGTTTGAGTGGATGTTCAGAATTCGTTATGGATTAAAGCTAGGATGGAGGTGGCTCATTCAGGTAGCCATATTATCTATTTTTAGTATGAGAAAATTTCTACCTTATGCTATTATTGTGGGTGTCTAGGGCACACTGGAGGTGATTGCGCTCGGGCAAAGATTGAAGGTGGCTCAACAAGTCAAAAAGCATATGGAGTATTCTTGATAGCGCCTAAGGGGAGGAGGACCTACACTGTGGCACAATGGGTTAGGTCGGGAGCGGATGAGAACTGGAACCTGTAGGTGGAGGAGGAATCCGCAACCATTGATTCACCTGCTCTCCAAGAAACTGCGGAGACGGACAAGAGGATGGTGGCGGTGTTCTAGAGGATGAGGAGAGATGAGATGTAAGAACATGGTCGGTCGATAGACGGGCCAAAAATGGCAATGGGAGGGTTTGGAGGTCCAAATCCGCAAAGAATGAAGAAGAGGAGGGGCGACTTCCGTGGTAGAATCGGGTTGCATAGTCGTTCAAGTTTTATCGATCTGATTCTGCAGGACGAGAAAAAAGTCTGGCGGTGTTCGGCATTAGTACCACAGGCTGGGGGGAGGGCTTGCCTAGTGCCGCCGGCTTGCAGATCCAGGTAATTCCCGGTCAAGACGAGTCTTTACTCATTGAAAAAAAATCCTCTGTTGGAGGTCAAGGATATTATTTTCATGTTTATCTCAATTTGGTTTAATTCTAGTAGTTGTTAGGATGATTATTTCCTTAAACTTTGATGTAACATTTTATTTCCTATATTAATGAAAGTTGTTCGTTCAATGTCAAAAAAAAGTCTTATGTTATTTGACAAACTTGCTCAGTAGTTGAAAGTTGCAGGATGTAATTATTTACAAAAGTTAGTTATGTTTGGAAGATTGCCCATTTAAAGTTGTTGAAAGTTGTGTTACATGCACATGTATTTTTTACAAGAAAAAAAAAACTAATATGAGATATAAAATTTGAAAATGACTAAAATGTACATGATCTAATTAATTAGGATGAATATAGATTTTGAGCATTATGTGTTAGGTTACAAAATATTGAGCTATTTTTATGATAGTGAATCTCAATTGATACATAAAAATTTCATAGGAAGCCTACTACAGCAAATAATTTGTATTGTTTAATAAGAAAACAGAAATTTGAGTTATATCAAGTTATCCAAATATCAAACTATAAATAATTTGTATTGTTCGTTTCTTTAAAGTGGTTGATATAAGTATATTCACAGTAATAAATCCCACATATGTTAATTTTATTTACAGAATCTAAACTATTGAGTGCAGCTAAATATATAGTCACAATATGTTTATTTAATTTTAACAACGTCAATTACTTTTGACAAATTCCATTAAACACTTAACAAAATGGGTCTCGATTGATCCAAATGAAATGTGTGATACATTTATTTCACATAAATAAACAAAATCATAATTATGCACGTGAGGATATATTATCTTGTTTTACCTAATCTTTCACGTACGTTATCTCTAATACAGTTTCATATTTATAACGTGACTAAATCTTTGTGTTGCATCTTGTAATTTAATTGGGGGTTTGACAATTACTATATATATGTACCGTTGGGGGATTTGTTGCAGACATATTTTAAGTATACAATATGATTAAAATGAATACAAGTCAAATTGTTTTTGTCACTTTAATTTTTTAATTGGTGTCACAGTTGAGCTATACGTGTCATTGAGATCTACTCTCAATAAATAAAGTAAAATCTTGAATATATATAATTGTCAACGCCAACTCAATTTGCTAAAGGGATAATAACATATGCATCATATGAACTACTCACTTAAAACAGATGATCATTTAAAACTATTTTAGAAATACACGTGATCCCTACAAACATTCACACATCAAATATGTCAGTCAAATCAAACTATTCAAGCACTCGAATTTTCCGACGCCAAAATATTCAAGCACTTTGAAGACACGTGATGAGGACTGTTTTTAGGCATTTAAGAAAAATAAATGGCATGTGACATGCATGTGATCACTTAAGTGCACATTTTCATTAGATTTAACTGACATGTTGGATGTGTGAACGTTTGTAGGGGTCATGTGTTTTCAAAAATAGTTTTAAGTGCTCATCTATTTTAAGTGACTAGTCCATTTGATGTATATGTAATTAACCATTTGTTCAATTTAGGTAAAAACTTTAATTTGTTCATGAATTTTTTCGTACAAATTTTTTAACCCAAAATAATTATTGAACGTTTTAAGTACGATCACAAAATGGTCATGAACTTCAATTTCTCTGTTAAACGGAAAAAACTTTGAACAAAGTCGGGCTAAAAAAGTAGCTATAAAACTATTTCCTTATGTAACCTTTATACTATACATTTAATTAAGGAAACTACAGTCAATCCATATATACTTGTCATATTTGACACCTAGTCCCTACAACTTTTGAGCTTGTAGGGAAACTACAGTCAACCATTTGGACTAGGGTTTGTTTGATTTTTGAATTTTTTTATTCAACTTAAGCGCTTGTTTGATTTCAAAAACTCAAAACTAGAAGGGTATAATGGTCATTGTAAACAAAACTAACGGTTCTATGGACGGAACAATACTTTGCCAAATACTGAAAGACTGAGTGTCAAACTTAAAAATTTTAAGAGATTAAGTGTCAAAAATAATAAATACATATGAGCTGACTCTATTTTCGATATTTAATTTGAAACTCAATTTAGTTCTTAAATTTTACGTTTCGATCCAATTTGACCCGCAATTTTAATTTTCTTCCTTGGTGGCCGTGGTTACAATGCCTGTAATAAACATTTTTTTGAGAGAAGAGTTGTGGTTTTCTTGAAACGACCGAATGGGATAAGGATGAGACAGCTTCCCACCCATCTCATGAATCATGCCATACACGTGTCACCTCCTCCCCCACCGATCGCACTTGTCACCCACCAAACCTCGTCTTAGCAAAAACGGGCCAATCACAGCCCCTTTTTGCCATTTACGCACCCACCTTTCCCGTTCATCTAGGGGCACTATCGTCTTTTCACCCCGGGCGCCCCTAACCGAACACACCTTTCTCTTCTCTCTATTTCGAAAAATAAAAACACGGAAAATGTATAAAATAAATCGAAATTGAAAAAAATAAAATAAAAATTGTTTTTTTTTTTGTTTTGTTTCTTTCTTCTTCCTCTTGCTTTCCTTTCCTTGCCCATTCGTTTTTATTCAGAGCCTTGTTTCAATTCCATTTCAAGCCTGTGTCTCTCTCTCTCTCTCTCTCTCTCTCTCTCTCTCTCTCTCTCTCTCTCTCTCCACTATATTTACCAGATTGCCCTTCTGAAGGAGACCTACCTACCATCTCTCTCCACCAGATCCATTTCCCAGACTCTCAGTCTCAATCTTCCATTTTTAGGGTTTTAATAGGCCGATTTGATTTCCCTAAACACTCTCGTTTTTCGTCAGACGCAATACCAATCTCCTCATTTCGATCTCTCCAATCGAATCTCTCTGTTTTCCATCGAATACGCCGTCCGATTGCGACGCATTTCCTGTCTCCGGTTTTCGTTATTTTTTACCGTTGTTGTGCGGTAGTTCGTTGTTTTGTGCAAGGGTCAGCGTAGGAGGCGCTCTCGTCGTTGATTCCGATCGGGATGTTGGGGGCGGGTTTGCAGTTCGGGAGGAGCCGTGGGGAGGATCGGTTTTACAATTCGGCGAAGGCGCGCAGGGCGAACCAGAATCGGCAGAGTGATCAACTCCGGCGAGCTCAGAGCGATGTCGCCGGGACTCAGGCGCCTTTGGTTAAAGAAAAATTGGTGCCTTCGCCGCTAAACAGGGAGCCGGAGAATCGGGTCGTGTCCGATGACTCTCCCAAGCCTATCGCCGTGCCAGCCTTTGAGCCGGTGGTGTCCCCGCTGAGTAATCTAGAGAGGTTTCTCGAGTCGATCACGCCCACTGTGCCTGCTCAGTATCTCTCCAAGGTTGATTTTTTTCGTCCTGTTCTATAAAATAAAATGAAAAGTATGTTTTTACATTGAGTTCAGTTATTCGCTAATTAATTTATTTGATATTCAATTGAGTTTGTGGTGAATATGAGGGGATTGAAGATTTGGTGTTTTCATGTTTTTAGGGATAATTGTATGTATCATTCAGTGTTGATGTAGTGCATTAAAATGGTTTAGATAGTTAGAGTGAGTGTTTGGTTGATTATTAGTATTGGCAATAGAAACTTACAGTTAAAATTTCTTAACTGACTCTTATGATTGGCCTATGGAAGGATAAAAAATTTATGAATGTACTATTGTCGGAACAGTTACGCATGTCTAATTCATTATTTTGACTTGTGTATGGAAGGATAATGGATGTAAAGATCTACGAATGGCAATTAAATTAGTTTGTCGTATTGCTTTTTTTTTTTTATAATTTTTTTCGAGTATAAATGAGGGAAAGCAAAGGGCTTTGCAAAGAAATGAACCAAAAATTTCAAACTTTTTTATCCTTTTCCTATGTCTCACCTCTTGAAGCTTTTTTCCCCACTCGATTGTAGTTTTATTCTGCTGAAAGTTTTTATTTATTTATCAAATTCCATTTTATGGCAGACAACAATGAGAGGATTGAGGACTTGTGATGTGGAATTTCAGCCATACTTTGTGCTTGGTGATCTATGGGAGTCATTTAAAGAGTGGAGTGCTTATGGTGCAGGAGTGCCTTTGATTTTGAATGACTCTGATTGTGTTGTTCAGTACTATGTGCCATACTTGTCTGGAATCCAAATATATGGCGAGTCTATGAAGTCATCTGTGAAGCCAAGGTATCATATTATTGGCATTTAACCAAAATTGTATTTGATAATAAACATACCAAGTGGATTGTTGCTTTTCATTTTATTTCTTCTCTGGATACTTTTGGTGCTTGATTTGCATTATGTGCTCAGACATTGCATTGCAGTCTCTTCAATATTTGTATCTTCAGTTGACGCACTCTTAAATTGTGGTTTCTTTTATATTGTCATGTTATATGCTACTAGTGGAACCCTGTCTTTTCACATGTTATTTATCTCAAGGACCATGAGATTACTCTTAAACTTACCCAGTTACCTTTATTGCTAAAATTACTAAGTTGGTGATAGTTCAAAAATTCCAGAGATGTGTGTTTTCTTATAAAAGTACCCTGAACTGGCATTCTTGAGTGCTACCCTGTCCTTCACCAACCTTGTACCTGCCATTTCATCTGTCATAATCATTAGAAATCTCTATCCCCATTTACTTTGTAAATGTCTGTGCGACCATGTTTCTGTTTAAGCACTTGATAAGATATTGTCTCATTGTCTTAATATTTCAGGATTATTCCCATGGATATGATTATCTTGGTGTTAAATTCTTGAGGTCTATGATTTTTTTTTTCTATAGTAATTTTTTTAATGTATCTTTTTCCCTTTATATATTCCTTCCTTGGCGACAATGGTTGTTGATTTACAACTGGGGTCAGCCCTTATTTGTCTCTTAAAAAAATATTTAGATAGTCATGCAACTTCAGTATTTCCCTTCGTGTTGCTATTTCAAATATTTTTCATAGTTCACTATCTTTGTTGATTTTATTTTGCAATAGTGACTTAGTTATGTTTTTGGTGCCTTTTCAGGCCAAAGCTCCTTCTTTTAAGGGTTGTAGTCCATGGTGTTTAAACTCCTGTGTGTTATTAATATTTTACTTGTTCCGTACCATCGTTTTTTCTTTGTCCACATATCAATTCAATGATATGAAAAAAAAGGTATTGCTTTAGAGGATAGGGTATGAGAGAGAGTTCTGAGGTCTGGTTTTTATTATGTATTGGTGCCCTATGAATTGGACATTTGTCTTCGATCTATATGCTGATATTTTTATCGGAACTAAAGGTTTGATAGTTACCCAGTTTTACAATTGCTTTTTTACTGTTAGTGGTAGCCTAGTTTGCTGCTCTTACCATTTAGATCTTGATACTGTCATTTGTAGATATAATACTTGGTGCCCGTAAAATGCATCTACTGATGGCAATGGATTAATTTTGGAACTGTTGAAATTTGTTAAAATGTGCAAATTAATGTTTCTGTATATGCCTTGCTCCTTATCTCATTAGGCTCAATCTCATTTCTGAATAGTCCTTGTTTGGTCAAATTATATTTAAACAAGTTACGCAGCATTTAACCTTTGCATTTCAGTTTCTGCTCCTGCTCCCGTCATTGTTTAATATTGATCTCTCGTGTAGAGTAAGACAAGTCATACATGGGTGTATTTAAACCTCTAAATGGTGATATGATGCTGAGACTAAATTATCTGGTTGTCTCATTTGGTTCTCTCACGTTTTTCCATTGAATGCATATTGATGATGGCTTTCTTTTGTTATAGACGACCAGGTGAGGACAGTGACAGTGATTTCAGGGACACAAGTAGTGATGGTAGCAGTGATTCTGAACTTGATAGGGGATTGAAGTTCTCAAGAGAGCAACGGAATCATCACCATTTAACAAGTGAAATTCCTCGGAGGATGGACCGATTGTCTTTGAGAGACCAGCCTAC
The DNA here is from genome assembly GCA_036897625.1 of Pelargonium cotyledonis. NCBI lineage: Eukaryota > Viridiplantae > Streptophyta > Magnoliopsida > Geraniales > Geraniaceae > Pelargonium > Pelargonium cotyledonis. The sequence continues at coordinate 8,315 of JAYMTA010004877.1, forward strand.
AGAGCCCCACGAAGACTTTTCAAGTGATGAGGGTGAATCCGTGAATTCCCAAGGGTGCCTGCTTTTTGAATATCTTGAACGTGACCCTCCTTTTAGCCGGGAACCCTTAGCGGACAAGGCTAGTATATTTACTAATATTTCTAGTGCTATAAAGAAATTAAATGATATCTTTCACTTTCTTTCCCCTTTTTATATTTCCTCTTGCTCATTTTCCTGATCTTTTCATTTTTTACAGTTGTCTGATCTTGCCTTCCGTTTTCCTGAACTGAAGACACTAAGAAGCTGCGATTTGCTGCCTTCCAGTTGGATCTCTGTGGCCTGGTATTCACTTGTTATTGTTACAATTGTTCATGATGATATATGGGTATATGTGGTGGGCTTAAAGGTTCCTCTATCAATTTTGTAGGTATCCAATTTACAGGATACCAACGGGCCCAACTTTAAAGGATCTGGATGCTTGCTTCCTGACGTACCATTCTCTATCTACACCTATGGGAGGTAATAATGAGAACTTCAATTGTTAATTTTGCACATGAGAACATTTAGGTGTGTTGGTGAAAATTATGTGATTTCTTTATTACCTTTTTGTCACTTAGATTGGTCTCTCTGCATTAATGGCTGTGTTAATTCCTGGTAGTTTGTCAATTGCAGTTAGTAATTCTTTTGATTTTCTATACAGCCATTATTGTCCTTTTCCAAGTGTTGCCGTTGTTCCCCGAAAATTTCTGAAAATTAATAAGTTTCCAAATGCTCATTAATTGCCACGAGTTAACATTTTTCTGTTGCTTTGGCAGATTCTGCAGTTACTGTGATATCATTCCATTCATATTAAATTTATGATCGGCTGTATTTTTTATTTATTTCATCTATGCTAACTCATTAAGTTCATTTCTTGTAGGTGCACGGAGTTCACATTCTCCAGTGGTGGTAAGGTACCCCAGCGAAATGGATGGTGTCCCTAAGATGTCATTGCCTGTTTTTGGTCTTGCTTCGTACAAGTTCAAGGGATCTTTGTGGATACCTGGTGTCCTGGAGCGACAATTAGCCAACTCACTCTTGCAAGCTGCTGACAATTGGTTGAGACTACTTCAGGTCAATCACCCAGACTTCCTTTTTTTCAGCCGTTGATGATATCAGAATAACCATGATACTTGAACCATTCTAAAAGTGAAGTTCAATTTGTTCTTTGCTGCGTCGTCCTCGTGCCAGTGAGTCAAATTCCCTTAGTTTTTCTGGCGAGCATTTAGCTAGTTTGTGTTAAGGGTTATTCTGTGGTTTGGTTTCACTGCATGCTCGTGACAAACACTATCTGAAAAAGTTTAAAAAAAAGGGAAAAAAAAAGAAAAAGAAAAAGAAAGAAAAAAAGCTTTAGAATGGAAGAAGAGCACAACTATAATAAGGCTCAATCAAAGGTGAATATAGGAGATAGGGTTAGAGTTGCTGTATCAGGGCCATAACTATAAGCTTTCAGGGGGCAAAAGGCGGTTTTTAGGTTGCAACGAGTGTATGCATCTCTCAGCTTGCTCGGACTTTTCTATGTTCGTTACCCGAAAATGGGTGTTACCATGACAGGCCAGGCTCTGTTAATGCCCTGTTGATCAGCACATTAGGATGTAATCTTTTTTCTTTAAGGGGATTTTGTTAGTGAGGTTGTGTAAGTTTGATCTGCCCCAGTAATGTATTTGGGAACTAACTGTTGTGTTGTTAATTGTTATCACCCGAAGAAACTGTGTTATAACTTATATAAATTAACTTTTTGATTTAGGCTACAATACTTGGTTCTTCATTATTTTTCTGTAAGAAACTGTAGTTACTGCTTTAAAAATCATCCAGAGTCACTGATTGATTGTTCCTTGTATGTATTTGTGAGATTATTGGGAGAATTTTCTCATTAGAAGATATTCTGCATAATCAGTACTTGTGCCCATAATTAGAATTAGAATCTTTTGTTGTGTTCCATAATTCTAAGCATAATATTTTGCCAAACCTTATCTTAATCTGTACAAATATGAATATAAAATAATATAAGAACCACATGTTTAGTACTTAATCATATTATAATAGGTCACTTTATTCCTTTGATCATTTACCTCTCATCTAAAAACAATGTTTTCTTGTCCACTAATTAGTAGATAGTTCAAAATATACATTATTTGTTTGAGATCTAGAATTCAAATTGAAGAACTATCCTATTTAAATCAAAAAAATGCTTAATTCTTCAGGCGAAAAGTTGAGACTCGAGTGTAGCATCGTGTGCTAGGATAGTTGAACTTGAAACTTTAAATTAGAGTGCACGTTATTTATTATTTCATTGGTCTTAAAATATGTGTCTTGATTTACGACATTTATTAAGATTGTAATGGTTGAGTTTTGTTCACATATATTAAATAGGTTCCTTAACACAAGAGTCAAACATATACTAATAGAACAAATTTAAGGGTTAAATTATGCCCTCAAATTGTACTTAATTCTAGTTCTTGAACACTTTTTTTTTTTCACCCTTTGTAAACGGTTAGAACAGATTACCAACCGCACTTTGCGAATTTGATTTTAGCTCACCTTACCTCAAATCTCGCTTTTTAATCTATTAGACTTGTACATTTTTTTTATTTTTTTCTCACTCATGTAATTGGTAACTAATGTCATATTGTGTATTGTCACAATGTGACATATTTTGCATGTTAACATTGTTTTAGTAACAACAAAAAAATACAACCCTTCGAACTAAAATCGTCAACCACATGAGATAATAATATTTAAAATTGGTTTCATAAAGAGTTCAAAAAAAAAATCATAAAAGAATAAATAATTATTAATAATCTTGCTCTTAGAATTCTTGTGATATTTGATTAATTCAATTTTAAAGTTTTACAATTTTAGTTCATGGTTAAAATTATATTTTTGGTTGTAAAAATATGTTGGTGGATTAACGGGAAATGTTAATTTGTAAAAAAAAGTTAATTATATAGAATTGAACTGATGTGACGACTGATTATCTATTATAATTGTGAAAATAGAAAAACATAACAGTCCAAACATTAGAAACAAAATTTGAGGTTATGAGATAAATTCAAAATGTTGTCAAGTACAAGGGATATAAAATCATTCTTATAAAATGATGTTGTGGCGAATTGCTTACTTGGCACGATGAAATGTCAAATTTTCTGATGTGGCGGTTGGTTACATACGGTAGCCGGTTACAAGGAGAGTATAAAAAAATAGTTTAGGAATCGGACTAAATAAGATTTGAAGACTTCAAAACAATTATTTTTAGTTAATAAAAACTATTTAACCTCAGTTGAGTAAGACTTGAAAATCACGTAAAACTCAAGAGAATGTAAAAATACACTCAAATTATATGTACATATATTAGAGAGATTTCAAATATCCAAATCAACAAACACACATATCAGAGAGATTTCAAATATCCAAATCAACAAACACACATATAAATGATGTTTTACACACCTATTTTTGGAATTTAAATGTAAAAATGTACTCAAATTATCATGCATCCATTTTAGAGTGATTTCAAATATCCAAATCCACATGTCTTGCACACCTATTTTTGGAATTTAAATATTCTGCTATTCACCTAAATCTTACAAAATTTACATTCTAAGAATATTAACAACTGTTAAACTTATAAAATGTCATCATCATGAGAATACTACGATGTTTAACCCTGTTAAACTTATAAAATGTCATCATCATGAGAATACTTGGATGTTTAACCCTTAAAATGGACCCTCTCTCTCTCTCTCTCTCTCTCCCTCTATATA
>JAYMTA010004878.1:0-12094 GCA_036897625.1 Pelargonium cotyledonis
CGAAACACACGTCCCCACACAATTGGCTACTACACGAGCCAGAAATTTCCGTGAAACTTCCGGCGGGCCCCACAGTCATCTGCTGATCAAAGAGATCAACGGTGATCGTCGCGCCAAGCCAATGAGACTGAATCGCATCAAATACGATTGGCTGTCGCGAAGATGCTGTGACCTTGCCGTCACTTGATCTTTTATCTTAGCCATCCCGTTGAGAAAATTCGCTAGGCGACAGAGACTCGTCACTGTCACTCTCGTTCAGTAACCAAAACCTCAAAGTACTAATTTACCCTCCTAAGATCATTATTAAAATTCAAAGCACTTACTATCAAGTTAATTAAACAAAACTAAAAATTACTATTTTTGAATGAAAAAAATATTTTGCTATGTAAAAGAACAAACTACATGTTTTTTTTACGTAATAAATCATGAATATTCAATTGTGATAAAATGTCAAAAATATATTCCGAATAACAAAGTGGCCAAGTGAATTGCACGATAAAATACATGTCATTTCGTATATGTGTTGATCAATGTTCATTTTTCACAGACAAGTTTAAATATTAAATTGTGGTACATAAAATGTATGTATTTTGATCATTTGGTGGCAAATGGGTTCAAATGATACCGGAGCAACTCTCTAACCATTGATCTATATGTGGTTGTTCAAAATTGAACGTACAACTGCATTTCTTGAGTTTCAAACTCGTTACCTCATATTATTGATCGTGGTTGTTTTTGCTTTATGTCAGGTAATCCACGTGGTTGGTGATTCAACATTGGTTAATATTGAAATATACAAGGATATTTTGGTCATTTTATTATTGAGTTCCGTAAATATATTCTCACGCACTCCTCAAATAAACCTCTCCCATATCCCACCAAAACACCCAAAGTGGAAGCCATAAAAGCCACAAAGCACTAGATCAACCTCCACTCCTCACTCTCCAAGTCCAACTATTTCATTACCAAAAATAAAATCCATTTTCTCCACAACCCCATTCCTCAAATTTTGGAAACCTTTTCAAAAATCAAAGCCTTGTTTGATTTGGTTAAGGTTTGTTCTTGCACATAACTATGGGGTTGCACATAATTTTGTTGGCCAAGATCAAGCTACTATCAAGTTCTCGGACAGTACTGAGTCCATTGGCGGCGAGCTTGTTGTGGACTTTTGTGCTCAAATTGTTTTGCAGCTTCAGCTTTGTGCGCAAAGCTTATGGTGACATGTTGTATGCTTCGAGACTCTTCTTTTTTCAATTGGGTCAGATTGTCTCCGACCCCGGAGAGCCCAGAGAAGGCGGCTCCGGCGCCGGAACGAGGCTGGATAGAGCTGTTCGGTTAGTGTGCGAGAGGTTGGTCCATGCCCGGAGGTCGCCGTCGGAGCAACTTTCCGACGAGGAGAGCTTGCATGCCCTATCCATGCTTGCCCTCTAACTAGAATATTATTCTATAGTAGCAATACATTTGTATCTTCTCAAGACTGTTAGTTGAATCAACTTTTACGTCGCTAAAGTGTCTTTTTCAAACTATTTATTTCTTAAACTCACTAAATGAATTTGAACACTACCAAAAGAAAAATACTATTTTTAGCGAGCAATACGTGTTTGCCAGCAAATGGTGAGCAAATCATTTCTCGCTGAAAACAAGCCGGCAACTTGCTCGCTAAGCAAAATTGCTCGCAATTATCGAACAATTAGCGAGCAACAATTTGCTCACAACTTGCTTGCAATTTGCTCGCAAGTCTACGAGCAAATTGGGAGCAAATTTGTTGCTCGCAAGTTTGCAAGCATAACACGACCAAATTGCGAGCAAATCTTTGCTCACAACTTGCTCGCTAGTTAGTGAGCAAATTGAAACTAGTATGTGACCAAACAGCAAACATAGTGTACTCATTCCTACTTGCTCCCTAAATGCTCGCAAACAATCAATTTTCTAGCAAATGAATTATATATAAGCTAATATTGTATCTATATAAAATATTAATCTAATAGTCAATAAACAATTATCAAGTTCAAAACACTAATATAAAGTCATTCTTCTTCAACATTAGAAGACTCTGGCGGCTCATATACTTTTCTCTTATTCTTTTTCTTCTTCTTTGACTTGCGCGAAGTCGAACCCATGTTCATCTGTTCCACTATGCTTTGAACAAGTTTACTTCGAAGATCATTGAACGCTTTCATAATATTTGTCTTCATTTGTGAGCTAATCGCATTAAATTGTGCGGACAATTCATTCACACGGTATCGCAAGTCATGCTAAGAACATAAAATTAATTACAAAGTGTTAGATAATAGTTAGAAGATACTTTTTAATTAAATTAAATACTACATAAAATAAATTTTTGCCATTTTTTCAGAAGAGATATGAGGTTGTTGACCAACTGAATTGTCAGAGAGGGATTGTGTGGTGGAATCTGCTTTCTTTCGTTTTGCAATAATTGCCTCGGAGCCCATCCCATACACACGCCCAGGCCTCTCACCAACCGTCTCTAACCACAAGATGTCAAGATCAATAGGTATTGAAGAAGTGTTCGAGGCAACGACCTCTTCTAAAGCTATCCTCTCGCATTCTTTCATTGCCTCATCAAAAGCAATCTATGTTATAGATCGGAACAAGCACAAATGTTAATTCATGAAGGGACAATTTTTTTATTTCGCGGGTGATCTAAGTTTATTTTATGAGACCATAGTTAACTTGTAAACATACGGGTTGAAATCAATCTCAAGTTTATTTAAGGATATATCCAAAGTAACTTGTAAAATATGAGTTGAAAATTCCTCCACACCCATTTTTTCATGGTTTAATGTAGGGTTAACAATTTAAATGCGAATGAAAAATCTCTAAAATCTGGATGACCCGGAATGTCGGATTAAACCAATACCCAAATCGTACACTAAAATATGAAACTCGACTTGATGCGGCTTTAAACCCAACTCAAAATCCTGGAATGGCATGTACGAACCCGACCCAACATGACCCATATGAGATATATAAAATAGTATAAATCACGTTGCAGAGCATACGGGGTGGTGGCGCAGTTGGCTAGCGCGTAGGTCTCATAGCTTCTGAGTGATCCTGAGGTCGAGAGTTCGAGCCTCTCTCACCCCATTTTTTTCATTTTTTGTCTTACAACCCCGAGTCGACTCGGGGTTGTAGGCGGCACAAAATATACCGGATCAATTTTCAGGCCGGTTCTAACAAACTTGCCCAAACCCGACAAAAGTCAAATCCCTACAACATAGAGTTAGAGATGGCGAATCCGAGATTTGGCCGGGTTAGAGTAGAAAAAACCTAACTCAACCCAAAGAATGTTTGTTTTCATTCAGGTTCGGAGTTTACACACGCAACGTGTTGGTTTGTCTAACCCAACCCGAACCTGTAAAAATAGGGTAAGAATTCAGGTGCAAATTGCAGGCTCAAAACTTCTTGATAGCTTTTACATGTATATCATTTCTGCTTCATGGATATTCAAAGCAGAAGAGACAACAAAAAGAAATCTGAAGAATAATTAATCATGCAACATTAACCATTACCTGATCATATACATCCAACAACAATGTCCTAAAACTTGATCTATTAACTTGCTGAAATTATAGACAACTACTGACGACCCTTTATTTTTTCCAAACATAAGAAAAAATATCTATCATCCGATGGAAAACATCGAGTTCATGTAAGCAACAAGATGAAAGGTTTCGCGTTACATTATACAACAATTTGGCTGACCGTCCTGCATTTCCGGAGATCTGCAGAAAGAAGATGTCGATCAGCTAAGCGAGAAAATTATGAGAACAAAAGATGGAAGCTAGCACGTTTAATAGTAGCTGCTACGATTTTCCCTGACACTCGACATCAATAATCTTTGAATTTCCCACGACACTCTTAACTAAACGCTAAGTTTAGTCACCTAATTCCTTTAGTTGGTTTGAGCGAAATATTCTCTCTCGATGGACTTTTCATCTTACGGAGCTAAACTTTCAACTCACACTCACTCATCAAATGTCTTGCATGTGGCCGCTATTTGTATGAACATCCAATTTTACCCTTTAGGTTAGTTAATTAATAGACTTACTAACAAAATCGAATGGCTAAACTCAAGGATAGTTATGTATTTGTAGACGATAATACAGGTTAATTAGTTATTCGTAGTTACTCCTATAGTTTTTATACCGTGAGAGTTTATTCATTGAATGAAGAGGGCCACTTGAGAGGCACATATATAATTGCATATGAATCAGTAATCAATATAGCGATAAGTTTCGAGTAAAGCACTTACAGCTGGCCGAGAGTAGATAGGTCGAAATCAGGAGCGAGCTCTTGCACAATATCGTTAGGCGGTTGGCCACATTCTTGCATTTTTTGCATGAGGTCGACAATCTTGGTGAAGTTGCTAGGTTCCTTTTCGTAAACTTCGTTGAGATTTTTTATTAGTTCATATTGGTGGGTGTATCGCTGAAGTTCTTCGCCGCTTAACGTAGCTGAATGCTCTTCTAACCACTTGGGATATCGTTCACCAATCTCCTTCATCGGTTCTTGGAGAATTTCCTTAGACAAAAGTTGTTGCATCATGGTTTCAACAATGGATTCCATGTCCTGTGCATGATAAAAAAGTAGGTTTATTCTTCAAAATCCGAACAATCTATAAATATACAACAGATAAAAACACACTTAGGTAGTGTTTGGTAGAACTTTTGTCCGGGAATGGGAATCATAATGAGATTCTTATTCTTTGGGTTTTAGGACTTTTAGGTCGTGAAAATAGCTTTGGAATGAGATTGTAATTCATATTCTCATTCTTGCTTCCTATTCCTATTCCAAATTTTATGATCCACACGCAACCTTAATGAAAAAGAGAGGAACGAGTCGTTACTAGATAGAAACTAGTTCATTATACCAGAGAATATTTCCCACAAAATCGACATCAGCTCAAGTTTCAGAGTTGTTTAAATTTGGTTATAATACACAATACACATTATTAGAACCATATGTGGGACACTTTCCAAAATTTTCAACAAAAAAAATCAACCATTAATTTCATAAGTTCTCCAACATTCGGGAAATTGCACCGAGTTACTTTCCCACAAATCATGCAAATAGTGTTTGAATATCAAAGTACAGAGACAGTACCAAATGAATATAGTTTTTTCAACATAACACAACAAAGTACCAAGAAAAAACCGGAGTTAGTCTCACATTTAAAAAAAAAAACATACTATAAACTAACTCATCTGTTTTTTTTTTTTTACATATGGGTGCAGAGGTATAGAGTCATTCTAGTTTTCAAGAACTTCAGATAAACTTGCAAACAAGTACAGACTCACTAATGGAGGCTCAATAATAAGATGAAAGGAAAAAAAATATCTCAACATATAGAAAAGATAGCGTACACTAATCAATAATAAAGATAGAAATGTACGGTAAACAAATGAAGAAAAGAGAAAGACACCAGAACACAAAAGAAGCAATATAATGGTTTCCGTTCAACTTATAGGATGTGAGAAATCTACTATCCTTGCTTCACTCCTTTTCATAGTGTCTTCAATAAAGCAAAACACAGCACCATGAACCAATGAAAACAAACTTGCGGTTTTGCTCCTAAACCCACAATCATTAACAAGTCAGGCAACAAATCCCCTATAGAATATGCATCTATTAAGCAAGACACTAATAGCTGAAAGCAACAAGCTAATGGCTTTGAAACTATAGCACATTAAGGTGGCATTTGTATTTTTTAAAAAAAATTGTACAGGAATGGGAATGAAATTAACATCGTTCATGTTTGGATTAGTACTTTATTGGTCATGGAAATGGCTTCACTAAATCAACGATGGGTTGCACAAATAGTAAAGATGTGAGAATACGGTTATCATGTCCACAAGAAAGTTTATCAATATACCAGTCCAAGCCAAGTACTAATGTTCAACTCTCGAGTTTTAGTGAAAAATGACTGATTCAATAGTAATTACAGATTAACTAACTAGAGATGATTACTATAAACAACGAATTGAAAGCCTAGGGATCAAGATTTCACTACCGTCCAATGGCTCTCTAAATGTATTGATTGATAAGCTATTTCTCAATTGTTTTGCACATATTTACCCAAATCCCATTCTCATTCCCAAATTTCTAATCCAAATGCTACCTAATCGAAAATGTCTAGTATCAAACACCAAAACTTGAATCACAATTCTCAACCAAACCAATTCCTCCCCAACAAAACCCAACAAAGAGTACCAAAACCCAAAATCCTATTCTCATTTTCAATGGAAATGATTACCTGAGGTCCAGCAAGCTCCTCAAATTGTTTAAGCCAATCCTCAATCATTGAATCCTTCTCCATATCAGCTCCTCCACCCAGTTTCGCTGCCGCCGCCGCAGACTCCAATCCAATTACAGTCTCTTTGGTCTGCTCTCTAAGCTTATCAAGAGCTTCAGAGACATGAGATTCTTTAGAAACCTTCTGCTTCCCCTTTTTCTTTGCTTTCAAGTCAGGCAATCCCAAACCCAAACCCTGAACCTCACCAGGCAACGAAGTAGATTCTCGCTTTTTCTCAGCAGAATTTGCAATTCTACAAGCAAACAAAAACGACCCAATTCAGGAATCGATACCAATATAAAAAAAATTGGGAGATGGGTATGGTTTAAACCTGTGAATTGACGAGGAAGTGAGGTTGAGACTCTGGAAATCGTCCAAAGCACCTGAAAATTGAAATCGAATGAGAGGTAATTTTCAGAAATTTGGTTGTACGGATTGGTGAATAAGAGTAATGTAAATGGCTTACTATCGAGCAGCAGGTCTAAATCGTCGGAGTGGTCAGCCGCCATGGACGCAGAAACTTGGGAATCTGTGAAATTTTCTGAGAAAATTTAGTAAAAGATTCGATTTTTATTGGTGGGTTCGATTTGAGAGACGCTATATGGCGGTAGAAGCGACAGAGATTGGACTCTCCGTGCTCGGCTTATTCAGTTTTAACAAAACTGATAAACGGTCGTTAGCTTCTGATTTCATTTTGACCATTTTCACTAATGAACTGCACCTTGAAAAAATTAAGATTATATTTTTAGTATTAATCTTGTGATAAAAATACCATTCAAATTAATTTGTGGGCACAAACTATCTACTCGAATTTATTTGAATTTAATTTTAGCGGAAGACTAGACTCATTCATATATAAAATTGGACGAATAAAAACGTTATTCGATAATTTGTGATGGTACAATTTATTTTTTCTCATAAAAATAATGTATAGACGTAAAAACATATTTCTAATTTTTATGTTTAAGTAAGTTGTTAATAAAATGTAACAACTCATTGATATTGTTTTAAATCAATTGAGCGTTGCTCCTCACCTTGAATTTTTTAGATCTAATTAAAGTGTGTGACTATTAATGATGTCATATTTTTATTAGTACCACAGATGAAGTCGAATCATTTAAGGCCATTACAGTCAACTCAATTCAAACAAACTCAATGTGAATTACAATTCATTTGATCCAACATATTCATCGCATTCTAACAGTGATCGCATGAGTTTGATCTTGCGCTTGTACATAATAAGCCATATATAGCACACACAAAAAGTCACCTTTACCCAAACTTGTACCAACATTATAATCAAACTTGTACCTTTTTCTCAATGGTGACTGTAACTATCATCACATTAACAGAATTTCTCCAAATAAAGCAAAACATAATTTCTGTGACAAACAAATGTATCTGAATCTTCAACCTGTACTGTTTATACTTCCAGACATTAAATTTGCCCCCAAAATTCAGAGGGTGAAATGAAGCATACCCAAGCTAATTTACCAAAATAAAATTTATCAGTATCAGCAGTAAAATGCTAAAAACCCTAGCCTGGGAGCTGAGCAGCATCAGAATTAGCTAACAATTAGAAAGCGAGGAAAAAGCAAAGCATCGAATCATGGTAGGTAACTAATCTTCCCTTTACATTCGGATTCCGCTATTTGATATTCACTGGGTTGGCATCCATGGTCACATCCTACATGATGTGTGGTGGTGCTGTGGCTAACTGTTGTTGAGCTTCGGGAATCGCTACTGATCCGTGTGGAATGGGGTTTTGTTCAAATTGGGGAACAATACCTGCTGGTGGTGGTGGGTGGGGAACCGAGTAAGCGCCTGGTGGATGATACGAGCTATGAGGGGCGTAAAAATGTTGTTGATGGCTTGGAGGATGGAACATAACCTGTGGGTTTGGTGGGTAAAGAGTCTGAAGACCCATTGGTCCATACAATGCATGGTGGCCTTGGAAGCGCTTGAGCTTGGAAATATGCTTCTTGCCATTCAGATGGTGGTCGAGGACTTCCTGCGTGTCGCACTTGACATTGCACAAGTCGCATACTAGGGGAATCACCACTTTAGGTTTGGGAGGTTCAACTGGCCGCCGCCTCTGGGATTCAAAAGTTTTAACGCGCTTCCCTCCCCGGCCACCTCTCATCTTGCGCTTCGTGCCACGCCTGTTATTATCAAACCTGTCCGTCTTGAGCTTCGTCGTTTGCACATCGGAGGACTCTTCCTGATTTGGTTGTTTGGTCTCCGGTTGGTTTTGTTCAGCACCAGCTTCAAGAGATAAACTTTCTATTGGCTTGTTCGAATTCTCATCGCCATTTTGTGCAGTTTCGGGATGCTCAGACGCTATTGGATTGGACTCCACAATCAGTTTTTGCTCATTTTGAACTGCAGGCCCTGGTATAACAACATTCTTCAACTCTTCAATTTTTAGCACATTCTTTTTATGTTTTTTTCCGTTCTTGTGTTGCTCGAGCATTTCCAGACTAGTGCAATCAACTCTGCATAGCCCACACCATGCTGCCTGTTTCGGTTTCCAACTTGCAGCTACCTTGCCTGCTGAAGATGTAGCTAATGAGGTCTCAGGATGCGCTGCGGCTACAGCTGCTATTTCAGGTGCATGAGCTGAAGTTCCTGCTTCGTCAACTAGTTCTGCATCCTCAGTAGCAGTAGGTTCTGAATGTGAAGATGTTGATGGTTTGACATGTGCCGTGAACTGCATAGGACCTCTCCTACCTCGACCACGCCCTCTCCCAAGGAAAGGTGGGTGAGAGCCACCTGACCTGTTCCCCAAACTTCCTCGGCCACCTCTTTTAAATGACCTACCACCCCTTCTACCACCACCCCTGTATGGGGACAGACCAACCTGCAAGAGGTATCTATGAAGATTTTCAAGAATATACAAAATGGAATAACCAATCATCTACTCTCTAATTCATAACATGCTAAAGATTTTTTTTAATCTAAACCAGATTACTTGAATACAAGATTTACAACCAAAATTGCATAAATCAACAATCGCAGGAATGTAATTTACTCTTTTAGCTCCATATATGATCTAACATTGGAGCACAATGGTATAATAGAACATCTCAAAAGACTATATAAAGGGTTCTTATCTAAATTATACCCCTAGAAAAAACAAAAAGCTGCATCCTTATCAAATGTGGGCAAGCACTAACATCAACCCACTAAAAATATGGGAAGAAACCTTTAGTAACCAGGACAAGCGGTAGCATGTATGCAAAACTCCTTTCTAAACACACCACATTTCAGAGGTTGTCTGTACATGCACTAAGTATGTTTTTCACGCAAGGTACAGGCAAATACGGCCGCTTATATCTTACCAGTTAATCATACCCCAATCATGGGCTCAGCAAAAGCTTTTAATAGCTAGCTGATAGAACAATGTTTCACCATTTACTATGTAAATTGTGTTTTATTTCCTTCCCTCAGCAAAGTATAAGGTGTCTGTTAGGGGTACCCTCAGCTTATTGACAAAGAAACCTAAAGGGATAAAATAATCAAGTAACACAGAAAGCATTAAGGCTGAGGCTGTCCCGTCCCAGTTTCGAGGTCCCCAATAGGTATAAAATGCAAGTGATGTCAACAAGTACATAATGCACAAAACATTAATGGAGAGAATCCTACAAACTGTAAAATACTACTCCCTCCATCCCAAAATTAGTGTCCGCTTTCTCTACAAAAAATTTCCCAAAATGAGTGTTCACTTTCTTTTTTAAAAAGTTAGTAATCCATAAAAGATATCCGAGAATTAACTGATAGTTATATAGAATACTTTACCTATTAGTATTTGACTAAAGTTAGCTATTGAATTCTTGTTTTTGGCTATGGGAAATAAGGCTCTTTGTTGTATGGTATTCCTATACTTTTTAATTACCCCTAGCCTTTCAGAATCTGGTAATTCTGCTCCTGACTTGCCTTCCTATTATATAAACACGGATATATTAGTGTTCAAAATTTCTTTGCTAAGGATGAGCCAAAGAACACCGTGCATTGATGGGTGATGAGGGCCCATATTGACTATCATGAGGTCTTTTCTTGTAGCTGGTATAGTCATAAGTTTTTCCTCTCTTTTTTCTTTCATGAATTGCCAAAAACGAAAAGACATTCATTCAAATACAAAAATCTAATAAAGCAAATAATTGAAAATAACATTTCAAATTGAACGAGTTTTTGACTCGCGAATACCTCCGTAAACTTATTCGATACAAATATTAGAATACTGGTAATGGAAAGCTCTCTTTCTCGTTTACAAATTAAGTACTAAATCTAGTACTATTCAAACCCCTAATCAGGATTTTTACTTTATACGATTTCACAAGGGTATGTCTTTAAACTCTAAAGATTCCTCGCTTTACTGCCTCCAATTTTTTGAGACCAAGGCCTTCCTTTACAAGAAAAAGGTTTATATATGCGAAGTTCTCTGCTTAGAGATTATCCCTTTGTGATGTGGTACACAAATAAAGGCTTTGTCACTCGACTTTTAGGTTCCAACTCGTGAGAAGGAATTGCATTTTGCTAATTAGTATAAGGGACTCAAGCTATATTTGTGTATTACATCTTTCTACCCATTCTACTTGTTTTCTGTACCTGTTTAAACAACTTTCCATGAGCCAATTTTATAAGCATCTATTTAAAAAGCAACTTAATTTATTTTTAAAGTAAATTAAAACATTATAGCAATTCTAGTCCAAGATCTTTAGTTCTGCGAATGCGCAGAGCAAACAATCTCTCTAAGATGAGAGAACCAGATTTAACTGGATGAGTCATGGCATTATCTTAATAGAACCATCTTTAGAGAAAGTAATAAAGTGATCCTTAACATGAATCACTGTCCTTAAACTGGAATAACAATCCAGAGGATTCATATCCAATGCTCCAGATATGAGCATATAAGAATTTAAGAGAGAATATTGTATAAAACACACAAATTAATCCGCTAAAAAGCACTAGACATTCTATGCCCAGTGCCTAATGCATCCCTAAATGAAACCGTACCAAATACTAAAGCAAGAAACTAGAAACAAGCACTAAACAACACATAACATTACCATATCGTTTACGCTATAAATACACCAATAAGGCAAGGGTCCCAAACCACTACTAAGCTCTATACAATCAAGAAATGAATTCCCCGATAGAGTCCCAGCCACACTTAAATATATAGCAAAGACTAAAGAACATAATAAAAGCCAGAAAATTAGAACACATAAAACACAAACAGGTTACAAATAAGACACTAAACAACAAACTTTACTAAATCATGAAATTAAGCAATCACTAAAAAAATCATGACTCTATAAGTATTACCAATTACCAAGCAGCCAGATTCAATATCTATACCAACACTATTTCCCAACCAAAACAAATACCAAATTCCATAACCAATACACAACCACCCATACAAACCAACTAACCAATACAACATCAATCCCACTAACCAAATACCAAACCACTACTCTCTCCACTAATACTGATATACTAAAATGTAGCACTGCTTTTATAAATTATCTGTGTATTATCTAAAGGGTGTCCTGACGATCCCCTGCAATCTGTGTAATAATCCTAAATTTAGTTTAGGAAAGGTTGGTAATTAAAGTCTTTCTCTAAAGGAAGAGTGTATTCGAATTACAGGATTCCCTAAAGTTTTAAATGAGGTTTGAGCTTTTAAAGATACCGGAGTCCCTTAAACTGAATAATATGTAAAATCCAGCAAATGACATAGGTTACCACAACCTTGGTTTACTCTACGCAGGTACT
>JAYMTA010004879.1:0-12094 GCA_036897625.1 Pelargonium cotyledonis
AGACTACTAATTTGTCAAACAAATATTGTTGTTAAGAGAGAAATATACATCAGGTAACTAATCCCGCCCTCCCCACCCCCCCTCACCCCCTCCTCCATCCCGCTCCCCTCCTTGCAGCCTTCTCTCCCTCAGTTTCTCCCATCACCGCCGACTTCTACCCTCCCCAATCCCCTGCCAGAACCGGTACCACCTCTCGGCATCGCCACCAGTCCCCATGCCCCCGACATCAACCCACCCTTCCCCATCCCCGAACCCCCTGCCCCCGTCAACACCAGCCCGCCTTTTCCTAAACCCGAAACACTTGCTCCAGCCGTCACTTTCCCTCATCCCCTCCCCGAACCCAGATCGGCCCGCCGCCCTCTGCTTCCTTCCCCGACGGCCCCAACGCCCTAGCTGTCCCCTCCGCCCCCTTTCCATGTAACTCTAAAGCCCACCTCGCACCACCATTGGACACTTCCTCCCATTAATCCCCACGTGTTGTTCGAAACCCTAGTCTCAATTTGCTGTGAACTGAAAAGAGATGAAACTGTGCATTTCCTTCCTACCACCGGCCTCTTATAGCCCAACTCCGTCATCTCCAAAAGACTAGGAGACCCTAGTTCTCTCAAAAACCCTAAATCCACAAGAAACACTAAGGTTTTAAACTCACAAGAGAGCCAGACAATTTTTACTCTCTACTTCCATATAGGTTCATGAAGTGTCACAAGAGAAGATATTATTGCATTAGTTAAACATACTAATAAGTAAACCATTTTTTTCTTCATTATTTTCAAAATTCTCATTTACTCCATCTTGAAATCTTTCGGGCTCACCCTTCTCTCCTCATCTTTGTTTGATTTTGGAACCTCATATTTATAAATAGGACATGATGGTGGCTGCCAATTTGCAATAACATGAAACCTTATTCAATCAACAAACACAAGTTGTTTACCAATGAGTGCACAATGCACAATGATACCAATATTTTGTTAGAGGCATATTGCAGCAAAAGTATCAAGATTTAGCCTAAGCCAGTAGTAGTTGCAGCAACACACGATAAGCAAGCAAAAACCAAGAGCAATCACCAGAATTTCAAAATGAGGGCTCTCATATCCTCAATCATTTACTACTTATGTACATACAATCTTGGGAGCAGCTCTCATGCTGCCGCCCTGACCATATTAGCAAAAGCCAAATTTCATGATGTTTCGCGATATAGAAATTTTTATTCGTTTAGGGACTTGAAGACTCGTATACGTAAGACAAATTAAGAGCAGAATAAAAAACCGATATTTATCCACCTTCATCAGAAAGTTGCCACCGACTTGGCATGAGTTGAAGATGGGAACTGTGAGAGCGCAGTGTCACTTTCCTCATTTTCATCGAAATCTATAGGGTTTCCACTGATAAAGTTCCTGCATATCATACGTGATACAAATAACACCATAAGAATCCAAGGTACCAAAACTGTTGAGCATGATTTCAGAATATGTACACAAGGAATATGGAAACCAGAATATACTTAAATGGAAACCAGGATTTTCATTACAGAATAGCCGAAAAACAACATACCTTTGAGGAATGGCACTTTCTTCAGACAACGCCTTTTCCAACCTCTCTTCAAATGGTGTTGCATGCCAACTCACTTTCTGATCCTACATGCAAAACCAGCATTCCTTAAGTAGGTATACAACCAGAAAGAAAGACAAAATTGAAGATAACAGCTACAAACACTTACTTCCTTGTATTTGTTAGTTGAATTTGGGATTCCATTCCCATCCCACCATTTGGGTGAGATATTGGAAGGGTCGTCTTCGTTCCAGTGAGCAGCAACCAACCCAATGATAGGCCTATCCCCCGGAGTTCTACCAAAATGGGGATTCCTGTGTGAGACAGCCCTGATGTTTTCAACATTGGCATTCTGGGCTGATGTAACAGGTCTCAGCCAAGAAGACAAGCTTACATCCAACATCGAATCTTCAGTTTGTTCTACCACAACTTTGGACTTTGGAGTTTCATTTTCAAGGTGCTCAAGAGATTCTATCAGTTCACCTGACAGTTGATTGGAATTTGAATCTTCTTCCTTCAAAAATTTCCATGGAGACACATTTTCAACAGGATTCAAAACAGAATACACATACTGGGATCTGATCCGAGTCTTTCCATTTGCTACATCTTCTATATTCGTGGCAAAAACAGTTCCAGGTGTTTGCATCTCTTCAGATAGCTTCAGTGGGGTTGGATATGGTGAATTCAAATTCTTGGAACGTTGACTAACATTTCCAGATGAACTTCTAGAGAAAGACTTGTCAGAATCACATTCGAAGTGCACGGACTTGTTTCTGCACTGATCCTTTGTGGCCGGGAGCCAAGGAGATGCTGAGCTTGATACATTATTAGACTCAGTGGAATTACCCTTGCCTTCCATGCAGACACTACTCCCTGTCCCACTACTTTCAACTGAGCTGATAGAGAATCCTCCAGTGTTCTGTACATTGGATATACAGCTACAGAGAAGAAAAGATATTGGACAATGTCAACGAATAACTCAGAGCATGCATGATTAAACATTAAGTACAATTCAACCAGTCCCTTTCAAAGACCAAATATCTTTTCACTGAACATTCACAAGGAAATCCTATAGATTAGACAATCCAGACAGTATGTAGTCTCTTTAACCAGCTAATCAATTAGCAATCATATGTTAAGTTGTTAGCATTTTGAAAGAAAGAAGTTCAACACTTCAACCTGCTAGGAGTCTGCTCTGAAGATACTGTCCCTTTTGGCCATTCTTCAGAAATCTTGATTGGAGTATGAGGCTCAACAGGATGCTGGTCCAACTGAAGTTTCTTAATTGATGTGTTGGGAAGCCATGAGTGGAATTTTGAATCTTCAGAATCTACATCATTAGGGGGAGAAGCTTTAAACTTTCGAGATGCTTTCCGAATTTCAGCAGGTGTCTCTACTATGGTACCACAAGCCTTCAGGAACTTAGCCTGTGATGCAGCTTACACAATCAAATACCAAATTGTCAACAATTGCATATATAACTTCAGATGAGTATTGAACCGAAAGTGAAATAATAAAATAAAATAGTAGTCTCTTGAAATTCAAGGCTCCAGAGAATGACAAATACTCATTCTAGCAATAGTGACAAAAGAGATTATACAAGAGAAACTTGCAAAACACCCAATAACCATGCATAAACCTTGAGAAGAGAATTAAAATACCTCCTCCTTAAGCTCCTTGTTAATTTGAGGAGATCTGAAATTAGAATCTCCCTCATCCTTGCATTGAAATTCATCGTCCCCTTCTAACGGAAAACATATCAACACCAATCAGAAAACCACACAGAAAAAAGGAACACGACAAAGAATTTAGAACTAAAGGGCAAAATCTAGACAACACATGTTTAACAAAATTGACCTAAGGACAAAAGATTTACCTTCAGATAAAAATAGAGCTGACAAACGATTTTGTGATATCATTGCCTCCTGATGTTATAAAATACAAAGAGAAAAATCAACAACTCATTTTTAAAAAATGGTGTGGACATCAAAGACATGGTCTAAACTAATTAAGAAAGAAAAAAAAATCAGTTCACTGAACCTTTGAGTAGACACAAGGAGTATAAAGAAAAATATAACAAAATTCGATCTTACAATTACAATTCCAAACTCCTAAAACCATCAAAACCTCATATTATATTGTTTGCCTCGATTTCCTCAGAAAATTCATGATATATACTAGAAGACAAAAAAAAAAAAAAACAAATTTTACATAATACCCAGTTTGGTGGTTGCAAGGAAAATACCTAAAAGCCCAAGGTGAGGAAACAAGAAAGGAAATAGGAAGAATTCAACATTCTTCAACAATCAGAACCCAAAATGTAGATAAGAAATATTTAAAACCCAAAAACTAAACCAAAACCCCAATACTACACTATAAATCTCCAAATCCCCAACAGCTTAACTAAATATCATAAATCCAATTAAGAAAATCATAGTTCACACTGATTATTCATAGTAGAAAAATGAAGCTCTACATCACTGAGCTCCAGTTGCCTCCTTGAACTATCAAGACAAACAAAATCTGAAATGTACATAATACCCTGTTTGGTTGCTTACAAAATCATCCATAAAAGTTGAACCATGAAAACAAGAAAGAAAATATGAATTCAATATTCTTCAACAATCAGAACCAAAAATGTGGATAAAAAAAACTTTAAAACCCTAAATGTAAACCAAAAACCTCCCAAACCCCAAACCTACACCATAAATCTCCAAATCCCAAACCAAAAATCATAAATCCAATTAAAAAAAATCACATTTCACCCTGATTAAGTGACTGTGTTAAAGAAAACGATTTCGTGCTCACTAAGCTCCAGTTGGCTCAAAATTTGCAAAATGAATATTCAAGAAATATAGAAAGACGAAAAAAAATCCGAAATTTACATAATATCCTGTTTGGGAAATCATCCATAAAGCCAAAACTAAGAAATGAGAAAGAAAATAGGAAGAACTCAACATAATTCAACAATCAAAAATCTAAACCAAAAACCTCCACAACCCCAAACCTACACCATATGTCTCCAAATCACCAACCAAAGATAATAAAAAGAAAAACCATAATTCACCCAAATTATGTATATAAAAAAACGATAATCCACAAATCAAAATCTTTAGCATTCATGGACTGTTTGGATTCAAAGAAAATCAAAGAAAACACAAAATACAGAATTCTTTTTTTGATCGGCCCAAACCACATACTTAAAATCATAAATTCTATCAAAGAATCCACAATTCACCCTGATGATACATTTAAAAAATAAACATAAATCCACAACTGAGCTCCAGTTTCCTCCTGAAAATTCGCAGAATGAAAAACAATCCACAAACCCAAATCTTTAGCATTCACCAACTGTTCGGAATCTAAGAAAATCCGAGAAAACACAGACAAAAAGAAAAAGAAAGAAATAATACAGAAAAAGTCAGATCAATTACGCTAGAAGTGACGGCTCGGGAACGGCGGTGGCGGCGATGATCGGCATCAAAGTCTCTGACGCGAAAGCAACCGAAGAAACAGCCCATGGCTCTCGACACCGAAACGTCCAGAAACGTCACGAAGGTTCTCAAGGAACACCCGAACCCTAAGTCAGCACTCCACAATGAGCATCTCATTTCACTTCACACACCGAAATCAAGAACGCCAAATCTCCCGATTTAATGCATCGCCCGATTTAATCACCGATTTTATGACAGAAAGAGAAGCGTTAGGTCGCTTTTGAATTTTGAACTTAACGAAACGAGGGAAGGATGGGTTATAATCTGCTGCGGCCGCCTCTATGGAGCCTTCCGCTACATCTGCCACTAATTTGATTTATTTTCAAGTAATGAGTGGGAAGGGCATTTCCATCTCTTTGCAAACCCTCGATTTTTGACTTGTACTTTTCATTGGCTCGAGGGACATAAAATGAGTTCAACAATATTTATGGTCTATCCGTATTCATATAGAGAAAACTGTAAGTTGAGTTGGACAAACTCACTTTAACCGAACATACCACGTGTAAAACTCGGCCTATATTTCACTTATATATTCTTATCACAATTGGCTGTGTAGAAAAAAACGTATCTTTTCTCAGACCACGAAAATGTTGACTTGATTTGATCCAAAATTTGTAAGAACTGAGAATGTAATGAGCATACATTCATGGACATTGTTTACACATTGTCACTACCAGACATCAGAGACAAACAACATTAACAAGACTCTCAAAGCTGTGCACAATCTTGCAAGTGCTTCAGCAAATTTGGATCACCAAGCTTGAAGGTCTCGTGCCTCTCTTCTCCTGCCCTATAACTGAAAAGAACTGTCGGGATGTGCTTAACTTTCCAAGAATCTTGGTCTGACAGAATCCTCAGTGTGAATTCTCTTGGCATATCATAAAACACAAGAGTTTTGAGCTCTCTAAGGTGGTGGATACCAGATGGAACTTCCTTAAGAAGTGGGCTAGGACCAATCTGTAGCTCCTCAAGAACTGGTGCAGCTCCTTTGTCTATTGTCACTGAAGCCAATCCATGTAACTTCCTGAGACTCAGGAGCTTGAGGCGCCGAAACCCGCCTTCCTCAATGTGAATCTGTTCGCCATAGTAGTCCTCGCAGAGATAAACATTCATCAAGTTTGGCAAAGCTTGGAGGGCTTTTAATGGATCATCTTGATCACCTAACTTTGATGCAAATAAACCTATTGTGACAAGGTTTTCGAGCTTCAAGATCCACGGGGGAAGCTTCTCCAAGCGGCCTCTCAAGAAGAGATCCCGAAGCTGAGGCGGGAAGGAAATGGATTGCAGATCAAGAACCTCTTGATCTCCATTTGCTGAAGCTACTTCCAAGGACACAAGGTGGCTCATCTTCTCAATAGAGGCACATAGGGTTGTGCCATCTTCTTGAGCCAAGTTCAAAATGCCTAGCACGTTTAGTTGCCTCAAGTTTTCGAGTTCTTGGACTATGCCAACGCCTTGACTTGCGTCCACTGATAGCAGCGTTCGCAACTTGTCTAAACAGCCTATCCCCTCGCGGATCCTCACGCCTCCCAGGGAGCCTGAATTGGATCCAATGTTAAGGGAGCAAGCCAGAAGATTGCGGAGCTTGCGTAGCTTGTTGATCTCAATTGGGAGCTCGCGAACAAGCGTTCTTGCCACATTCAGTGTCTCTAGGTTGCTTAGCTTGCCTATGGATCTTGGAAGTTTCTTCACCTTTGTGTTGCACACACTTAAGTACCTCAAATGGAACAAGTTTCCCACTTCTTCGGGAAGACTATACAAAGGCGCGTCTTCAACATCCAAAAGCTTCAAGAGCTTGAAGCTTTCGAACAATTTAACCATAAAGGATTTGGAGATCTTCTCATTAGCCTTAAAAATGAGAATAGACCGAGCACGAGAGTTCTTCATGGTTTCAAGAACCTTATCTGCCTCACTGTGGATTGATAGTCTCCTAGCTTTTCTGTCAAAACTTGAATCCTTTTCTTCGAAAACATGACAGAAGCTCAAGTCTGCAGCTCTTGATAGGATGATCTCGCGCATCATGTCGTGGACTCTGCATCTTTTGTTTACCCCATTAAACTGCCCCCATGACACTTCAACCAAGTTTCTATTCACAAGCTCAGTTAAGTACCCTTCTGCAACTTGTTCTAGTATCTTCCCAGTCTGTCTTTTCACAAAACCCTCAGCTATCCAATGTGCAAACAATCTAGGACGCATAATATAGTAATCTTCAGGAAAGACACCGAAGTACAAGAAGCAAGGTTTGAGATGATAAGGAAGGTCAAGAAAGCTGAGAGACAAAATCTTGGAAATATCAGTAAGATGAGGATTAGATGACAACTCAGAACCAAGACTGTCATGCAATGTTTTCCATTCCAACACGACCTTGTCTTTCGTTGACAAGAGACCACCTATAGTCACAATTGCTAGAGGCAATCCTCTGCATTTATCAACAATGGCAAGAGACAATTTCTCCAACTCTTGTGGACAATGACCTCCAA
This sequence comes from Pelargonium cotyledonis, assembly GCA_036897625.1. NCBI lineage: Eukaryota > Viridiplantae > Streptophyta > Magnoliopsida > Geraniales > Geraniaceae > Pelargonium > Pelargonium cotyledonis. The sequence continues at coordinate 7,523 of JAYMTA010004879.1, forward strand.
AATCAAATTGGAATGCTTTTTTACAAAAGAGCTCCCAAGCATTGTTTTGGGACAAAGGTTGGAGCTCATGGACATGAACTACGGATGATTTCTTGCAAAAACTTGCAACATCCTTAATCCTTGTTGTTAAGATTATCCGGCTTCCTATGTTGTTGTCAAGTAGAGCATGCTCTATATCTCCCCAAAAGTCTATTTTCCATACATCATCAAACACAACTACATACCTCTTTTGCTGCAGATAGTCCCTCAGCTTTGTTATCAGCAAGACTTCTTCCATGGTGTTGATTCCATCAGGAGCTGACTCTTTCCTCGCGAGGCAAAAACGCGTAATGACCCTTCTCAGCAAGTCCTCTTTCTTGTATGATTGAGATACACTGATCCAAGCCTTACACTCAAAATGTTCGGTCACCTTGTGATTGTCATAGAGTACCTTGGCAAGTGTAGTCTTACCAAGTCCTCCCATACCCACCACTGAAACCACACTACGCGAAGAAGCTCCCCCGACCAACCAAGCTACTACATCATCTTTAGTAGATTCAAGACCCACAACTTCCTCTTCCTTGAGGAAAAGTGAGGCCAGTCGCGGGTTATGCCAAGTAGGCTTCTTGGTCTTGCTGCTTGAACATGCTTGCTCAAAGGAGCTGAAACCATATCTCTCACTCCTTTCCTTGATCTCGCGGATTGATGACATGATATCTTGAATCTCCAATGCTATCTTGTTTTGTGGCCTTAACTTTTCAACCACGCAAACAATTTTCCTTATGAAACTGATGAATCCAGGCCTGCCATCGCGATGCTGAGCCACGTGGAGCAAGTACTCGTCAATGACATCTTCTATTCTGTAAGCTGCATCTCTCACTTGTTTGACCCAAGTTTTAACACTGCTGTTGGTGTCTTCTTTCTCTGCCTTCGTGTCTGCGTCCTTCAGAAAAGACTGAATGCTCTCCAGCTCTTCTTTGATGTCTGCAACTTCTTTATGAACACTTTTTATCAGTTTCACTTCCTCACTCAGCAATGAAATTAGTCTGTCAATTACAGCACAAACTGCAGTTTCAGCCATCTCTGTTGCAGTGCTAACCAATGCACTTAGTTTCTATAATCTGAATGTTATGATCATGACAAAAGTAGAAGTTTAATAACATATCTGACACTCACTTCTATGAGCAGTCCCCCAAAATTTTGTCCTTTTACTTGGTGTCCAAGTTCAATTTGATCACTAATTCATGTTTAATTTCTTGGGTCAATAGGCTTGTCATTAGACGGCGATCCTTAAAAAATTGATGAACTGATCTTATTGGTTCTTTGGAGAAAACAAATGCTAAAAATGAACACTTCAAAAGTGAACTTTGTGGAAAATAAAGACTGGTGTGTGAGAAAAGAATCAAATACAGTGTGCATTGAGATCACTCCTTAGCTCTCAGCTGAACAAAAGATTAGTTTTTAATCAATCATCAACCAAAATGCTTGGACTAAGATAGCTAAAAAAAGAATTAAGATCTTCATTGGTGGATCTTGTCCTCTCCCAAGTTTTGTCATGTTCTTGTCATTAGAGTCCAAGTTCAGTCTTGAAGTGGGATTGAAGAACCCATTCCATTAATATTGATGATTTGATTCTGATATGAAAGAAATGGCACAAAATGTGCAGCCGAACGGTTCTTGCTTTGGAACACTTTTGAAAACATGACAATCATTAGTTATTGTAACTGGTCTAATTAAGTTAATATTATCTCTGCCCGTGACAATAAAATTGTACGTTGAATTTCGTTCCAACTCTAACCCCGAAACTTAAACTGTTAGGTGGAGGTCTTGGCAAGTATATCAATCAAGTGGCGATTCCTTAACAGTCTCCCTCGTGCGCAGACTGTATAAGAGAAACAACAATGTGATAAACTCGATTGAAATACTTGTATAAGCAATTTAAACAACATTGAATTTCTTGGATGCAATCTTGGCAATTCATTTATTGGTTGTGGAACTTGTAGAATTGGCTGTTAGGACAGGTAATACCTGGAAATTCTTTAAATGGCAGAATTGTCAAAAACTGGGGGCCTACAGCATCTACTTTGTTGTGAAAGTTACTTTTTGTATTAGTTGCCATTTGTTTAACTTATCTTTTCAAAAGAACAAACAAAGTTGGCAATTTTATAAGGCAGGGGATGTGGATGTTCATGTGCCATGAGATTTGACCAATTGTGGATAGTGGTAGATTCATACCAGTGGAAAGATGTTCAAGTAGTTGAAATCTATGATAGTAAACCACATAATATATTAGTTTGATCTGTTAAGGTAATTTCTTAAGTTTGTTAGAGTGGTCAAAGCGACAAACTTTGATTCGACTTTCGCCCAATCCGATCAACTTCTACGTAAGATTAGATCGGGTTGGGTTTATATTGTGAAATTTTTGTACCATATCGAAAAAAGCTGAAAGAATCCACATTTTACAAAAAAAAAAAAGGGAAACCCGACTCTATTCACAACCCAAAATCAGAACAAGCTCGAAGACCTTTTGAATAGAATTCGGGTAAGATTTTATCACTTAATCCAAACTCTAAATTGTCACCTCTAATCTCGACTATTTAGAAAATTATAAGTTTTATAATAAACATGCCCGACCCTATTCGTGGTTTGAAACCTGAACGAGCCAAAAGCCCTTTCAAACCGGATTCAAGTTAGAATTTATCGAAACCAACTATATCGGAGCAATAGATTTGCTATTACCTTGATTCCAAAGTCCAAGCCATCACCCTAATTAGGTTGGGAGTTATATTTTGTTTCTTTTCTTAATTATATCGAAATCTTAACCAGAGGACTCGAATCACTCAAAGAATCCAATCTATTTTGTGTGGCACCATTGTCATTGAATTGAGCATGGAGGCTCCTCGGAATAGAGCAAAAATGGGAGGAGAGCACTGGACAGCTTCTTCTTCTTCTTCCTCGCGCATCACAGATATTCCAAGTCGCATTCTCATGGAAATTCTGTTGAGACTTCCCATCAAAACCCTAGTGGCTACCAAATGTGTCTGCACATCATGGCTCCATCTCATCAACGACCCCCAATTCGCCAAACTGCACCAGGCCACAGCAAAAGTTGAGGTCTGTTTCCAAAGCTTACATGATAAGTATGCATAAATAAACCTTTACATGGCTAACTTCTCTTTCCCCAATGGTACTCAATTTGCTAACATAAAGCTCAATACTTTACTTCAACTCCCACAATTAGGCGTGGAGCCTAATGATCTTCGTAGTATGGCTACATGGGGCTCACCTAATGTTGTCAATTCTTGTAATGGGTTGCTCTGCTACTTCAGTCAATCCAAATAGCTTGCTTGGATATGGAATCCAATAACGAGCGAGTTCATTACAGTTGCTGCACATGATAGAAACAATAGTTTGCCGACTGGTTGCGGATTTGGGTTTGGTTTTAGTCAAAAGGCTAATAGATTCAATCTTTTGTGTATAATGGTGATGGGATTTGAGTTTCACAGGTCTTGGGAGGTGCCCTTCATTGGATTAGTAAAGATAGCCAAAGTTCGGATATCATTATAGTTTCTTTTGACTTGGAAGATGAAAAGTTTGCAAGAGTTCCACTTCCACTGCTCTTGGAGACTACGAGCAATATAAACCCATGTAGCAGTCTTGGGGTACTGGCAGGGGATCCTAATATTCTGACATGTTCAACCTGTCTGAACTATGCCACCATATGTTAACCTTTACCCAGCTAAATGAGGCTGCTATCAGGGGTACTAAGTTCCCTCACACATAATAAAAGTACAGTAGGGAATTAGCATATATAGAGAGAAGCAACTAAATTTTAGATGTCTTTAATTTTCATTTAGGGTCCAAGGTTTCATTAATTTGAAATTTGACTATTGATTTTATTTTTGTTTTTTGAAGTCCTGTGTACACGCTGCCTTAACTGCTCCTTGGGCAAATAATCCCTGAATGTTTCAGATACAGAGAGGATCATCCAATATGCCGATTTTCTGGTATCATCTTTTTACACTACTTTAGTTGATTATCAATTATCTTTCATTCTCACTCTAATGGATACTTATTCTTTTCAGAAGTGTGGCTTTGAACGTCCTTCATACAGGAGCCCTGAGCTTCTGTTCAAACCTTATTCCACCAGAACATCGGCTTCAGACCTTTGGTCGATCGGCTGTCTCTTTGCAGAGCTTCTTGGGCATACCCCACTGTTTACTGGAAAAGACGAATTTCAGAAGAAAACACCCATTTCAGAAGAAATATTCCACAAGCAAATTCAAATCACCCAAAAAAAGGCAGAAACAAAAACTCCCAATTTTTAACCTAATATCAATTCAAGAACCAAACAATCTGGAAATGGAACTAAACCGAAGTTCGTCTTCGCTTTCGGTCTACGGAGGCTCCTGGCCTCGTCGTCATCTCCCGAGCGCACTCCGGCGGCGGCGACGCCATCTCCGGCAGCTCAGCAGCCTAAGAACCAGTCGATTTCAAGCGTAGAAGATCACCGTCAGGTTGTCCGTCCCCCCTCAGATCTGGCCCGAGCCGTTGCCGGCTTCTCCATCTGAGCCCGTTTTGACGGCGCCGCCA
>JAYMTA010004880.1:0-12093 GCA_036897625.1 Pelargonium cotyledonis
ATATATATGTTCCAAATCTCCAAATCTAATTCCAATGTAGATGATAGGGATTGGATACATACACATGTTCCCTCCATAGGAATCCTGTTGCTTCATAGGAAACCTCCATTTTCACTCAATTTTAATTACCAGTCCCTCAGGCTCTGGCCATTTTCAAGGGTCCCATATCTGCCTCTCTGCCCCTGGAAGTTACTGACACTGTCACGGATTATATATCAAATTGCATCTATAGTCACAAGTATCTACCAGTAATTAATAAGATTAATTTGAGGACCATTTCAATGAACCCTACCCTACCCTCCAACTAATATATATCTCATTTGCCAAAACCCAAGTGTACTTAAACTCACGTGACTTACGCCATTTCTCATCAATGATACTAAATCTGAATTCGACTTCAAACCCTAGCTAGCTAGATCTATATATTCTCTATTTCATATACATGATTGCAATTCTCACCTATGGAGAACTTTGATTCTGAATTGAAATGATTTGTGCATCAAATTTTAAAGATTTCATGTTGTTGCAGGTCGGTAGGCAAACAAACCATAAGTGACAGACTTTATGGTCAACTTTTTGTCATTCTACCTAATCAGATTGTAGTTTACTATCTCACCCTTTACTTTGGGATGATTGTAATCGTATTCCGAACTCGCATGCTATTTGGCATTCTTGAGATCTCAAAATAGAATGTTTTTCAGATTTTAAAAATAATAAAAAAAAGCTACCACGTTTCATGAACCTCCTAATTAATTAATTTGCTGAACATAATATATGATTATGAGTAGTTTCTTACAAGATTAACCTGCATGTAAATTGGATGTCAGTTCTTGAACCCTGACACGCACCAACAAATCTACGTACCGAGTATATGGTTCAAGTATTGACAAATTTAAAAGGTAGTAACTTAATTTTACTAGAGTGAAACCGATGGATGTGGAAACAATAAATTAAAGAAAGAAACTTTAATATATATTGATGACATTAATTGGAAGAAAGCGATGCAACAGCAAGGTTTGGTACAGATTATTTGTTGGTTGTGAAGAAAGATCAAATTGTAGCTAGATATATAGCTAGGTTAATCAGAAATCTGGATCAGACGCATGCATGCATGGATGCGTCATTTTTTTTGGCCTTGTAATTTCTCTCTGTCTCTTGTTTCTCCACCACGTACCCAACAAAATGTATACACACACTTTGTTTCAATATTGAACACAGCACATGCACAGCTCTAGTAGAAAACAAATCAGACTATTAATTTATCCCAGAGTTAAATATTAAGTAAAATGGTGGATGAATAATCTAATAAATGTGTTCTTTAATTATCTCAATCGAACAACGTGTATGTTGGTAATGAACTGGTTATTTGTTTACAAATCATGATTAGTTCATGTACTAACTATACATTAACTATAAGAAAAAGAAAGTTATGCTGTCATAGTTGATGATGATGATGATGACAACGAGGTAATCGAAAAGAAGTTTGTTTTGGCTAATGTGTTTCTTGAAATTAATTTTTCATTTATATTTGTAAGCATGAGATAACAGCTTGTAATACGTCAGTGATCTCGTTTGCTCCAAGAGGCTAAAGAAATAACATAATGAATTAATTAGAAGATGTCACTGACTGTTGGACATACTAAAAAAATAAAGAACGAGTGAGATAACAAAAAAAAAAAAAAAAAAAGATTGAAATTTATATACAAGTTTGATGAACTAAACATGTGGAATTAGACACAACCACCAAGATCATACAATTCAAGTTGATGATTCTTGGTGGGATAAGATTTTTTTTGTATATATGCATACATTGATCACATTCTTGAATGTATTGTTCCATTCACTTAAACATAGTATCATGATGCTTATACTTTTATTTTTATGTGTAAAAAATTTCTTTATTTTTTGTTTGTCGTTTTGAGAGTCGACTATAGAGATTTTGATCGGGTACGACTGCTTTTGATTTTCGAAGCCGCGGGTGATGATTTATTAGATTTGGAGATAACAAAGTGCGGTATCTCTCGTTAAGATAGTGAGTTTTGTTTTGATAACGAGTTTTGAGTTGTTGAGTCTTTGCAGTGCGGCATAGATTCACGTTTTTTTCATTAGTGTGGGCATAGGGCAGCAAAAAGTGGTTGCAGGGAAGAAGAAAGTGACTTGGAAGGTGGTGATTTGACTAGAGTAATCTAATAAGCCTTCAAGATTGTTATCGAATCAGATGGCAGTCCCGATGGTTGAGAGGTCGTTGACAAAGCTATCCACATGGGCGCGTTGAACTACAAGTGCAATTGTTTTAGTTGCTCGTGCTCTTTAGGTTGGAGAAGAGGATTTCGGTCCCTTCAAGTCGATAAATCAGGTTGATTGAGAGGATTTCAGTGCTTTGAGTTTGATTATTCGAGATGTTTTACCAATGAACTCAATTTGGTAGTGTCAATTTAATATTTTTTGGGTAAGTGCATGTGAACCGAGTGGTACATAAATTAGTTAGAATTTTGATTTTTTGTCAGATTTTTTGAGTGGGTTGATTTTCAAGCCTCGGTTTTATATTTTTATCAATTATTAAATTATTAAAATTTTCATTTTGATAAACTATATATGAAGAGATTTTTTTTTTTTTTTTTTTTGGATGTCTATGATATATATTATGCGGACTTTTTAGTTGTTACGAGATATCATAACTAGTATATGAAAGTGAGGTGAAGGTATTTTTGCACATAAAAATACTCAAGAAGCCTATTAGTTCTAGAACATTAATATAATAAACAACTCATAATGTCACTTTCTTTTATGGGCTAACAAAATAATCATCACCTCATGCAAATAAATGATATACTAATTATTAGACTCTCTAACAAATAATTTTAATTACAATTAAATGCTACTGAAACATTATTCTAGTTAAAATAATTAAATATTAGCTTCCTCTTGACCGACAACATGAATTTTTACTACCGGTGTCTTGATATGATCAAGAAAAGATCTTATCTACAAAGTTCATGTATAGTATAAATTGACCAATAAGTTATTTCAGAATTCTATATTTTGATACTAATTCACAACCCAAAATTGGCTACTCTTTAATCCAAGTGCTGGCTACTAATTCACAATAAAAAATTGTGTCTATCATCCACAAAATTGAATTCAAATATTAAGATAATGACATATGTCAACTAAAACACCAGTCTTAAACAACCCTAAAAATTAAGTTCCAAAGTGGAGTTAAAGATTTATCGATCCGTTTCCACTTGAAATTACAAAGGTAGTTTTAGAGTGAATAACCGATCAAGTGAAACACGATGTGCTAGACAAACGTGGCAAAATTTTAATATTCGACCATGAAATCACCCTTGTTCACGTTAGAGAGGTTGTAATTTCGATTAAGACACAAATATCGCAGGGAGAAAGAGATTCCTTCTATTGCATAGCTAGACTCGAATCACAAATTCATTAATAGCCCAAGATATTTCTAAAAATTAGTTATTACTGTATTATTTTATTTTTTAAGCACAAAAACTAATAATTATTACTTCAAATTAATTGATAACAAAAAAATATATAAAAAATTAGGGGCTTGAAGACCATTCCATCTAGACAAGCCCTAAACTAATTTGTGAGCAACTTGATTGGTTCGCAAATTAATTTAAGAACAAAAAATATAGAGATTACCAAATGGAGTCCCAGTAGCTAAAACATTATGAATAATCAATCTGAAGTACTAGAATCCTCCATCCATTAGCTTAGATAATCAAGTTGAAGATACCAAAATTCTCCCACAGTTTCAAGATCACGAATAACTGACAATGATTACACTTTGAGCTTGAGATGACCACGTGAAGGCCTCTGTTAACTACCTCTCGCCACCATTGGGTCTACCATTTGATTCAACAAAAAAACTCAAGAGCTCTAACTAAACCACCATATTTCATGCCACGTCCCCTTCCCATTACCGCCATAGATTGCCTTTTGTCTTGTGCACACACCAATTAAATGTCACCTTAAAATTCATGTTGTTGCCTTACGGTGCTATGCAAATCTTAACGAGAAATACCACACAATATTCTATATGAAAATCAAGAGCTCGATAAAATACAAAAGTAATGTTATGTAGTCGTACATAAACGTTTACCAACTCTAAAAACGACAGAGCGAGATGAAAAATGAATTATTATCATCTTTTTTCTAAGTTATTATCTTTAAAAATTAGAATAGTGTTTATTTATTGTCGTTGTACATGTAAAATTGTAATTATAGTGCAATACAATATTTACATTTTACAAAATTAATTAAAGCATAGATATTGAAGAGATGGTAAGAGAGAGAAGCCGACAAGACAGGAGAAGAGACCGTACTATATATATATCTACACTCCACCTTCAGATTCGGATACAGGCTGCGCTCTCTGTGCTGCACTGCCCAACACAGCACAGCACAGCACAGCACAGCACAGCAGTCAGCAGCATTAATGATATACAGAGAAAGGTTGTGTCCACGTCCCGTATCTACTTCACAATCTAAGGCGCCCTACATGTCCTCTATTCTACTACTCTTATCTACTAACAAACCAAACCGACCTATACGATAGCATCACTTTTTATGAATTGTTGGCGCACAGCGTTTTGGTTTATTAAATATATTGCATACATGCCCTGTTGTAATTTAAATAAACTGTCAATATAATATTTGTTTCGTTTCGTTTCGTGTCTTGTCGTGTCGTGTCGTGTCTTGTTTATTAATACACCATTTTGGATTATTATACAAAATTTTGTGACTTCCCGGCTTTAGTGTGTATATTCCAACAGTATGCAACACAGAAGCATGCATGTGGATTGAGGATTTTGAGTTGGCCGGCGTTAGTGTGTGCGTGGTGGTGACCACCGTGGCCGTGGCCGTGGCCGTGGGTGGTTTATATTGCATATATTTGGGGTTCTGGAAAAAGAAAAGAGAGACATGTTGCTTTTTTTGACTCTGCACACAAATACACACAGATATAGCTACGCTACAGCCTGCACACAAAACATTCATATAGTAGTATACATATAGCCTACCTATAGGTATACTATACCCATAGCTACAGCTGTAGCTGCTATATGTATATCTAATACTATCACCAGAACTAAGGAATAGTACTTGTACCTGTAACTACAATCAAAATGTTGTTAAAGTTCTCTTGGCCCAAATATTAGAGCTAGAGATTTGGACTTGTAGACACTATAAATTCTATTTCACTCTAACCCAATTTCATATGATCCAACTAACATTTATAGCTTGAGTTGGATTTTTCTTCTAGATTTTTAGATTAGATTAGATCAGAATGCGCGAACTCATATAATTTATGCTTAAAAGGTGAAATTCGACTCAAAATATGAATGAAATTGAAACTCTTTCAAGTTAGATTTGAACTAGCAATGGAAACCCGATCTCTAACACAAAATTGTTACATCCACAATAGACCGAAATTCATCTATATTCGGTGTCCCTATCCCCTCTACTACTCTCTTGTAACTTTTCTTTTTCAATTTATTGGTTTTCTTTATGCAACGTTTTTTGTTTAAATCTAATTTAAGTAGGGTTTGATCTAGAGTAGAGCCGCAGTCAGTTCAGCGCACGTGCAAGGATGCATGTGAGGTGGTCGAGTGTGGGTGGTTTCTGTTACCAGACTATGGGGGAGGGTAATCTAGGGCCTTTTGTTTGGGGGTTTGATTTTATGCTTGTTTGATTTGTTTCTAATTTAATTAGATCATCTGTTAGGTTTGTTGGTTTGATATTAGGGTCAAGAGTTTCTTGTCCGACTTTTTATTAGAGTTTGTATCGATCTCTGTATCATTCTTGTATAAGTTTCTTTGAAGTAGGTTTGATCTTTTTCTAATATTAAAAGTATTGATCAAATAGGCCCAATTAGATTAAATGTCTTCCAATTTGTTTGTAATGAAAATGGCATGCAGTAAAATGGTGGTAGTGAGGTGTGATTGTAAAGTTAGGCCCAACGTAATGGGATCTACCTAATCTATACTGGGCCTCTTATTTTTCAATTCCTAAGATGACATGACGCTTCAAAATATTGGATTGGGCCGAGATATTTACTGTATTTTCTCCCAAGAGAACATAGTCTTTACAGTGAAAACTGAAAAGACTAATTTATTTTTCTCCAATTTCTATTTTTGGAAGTTTTTCAGGAGATTTTCTGTACTCGAATTAATTTGATCGTACTACTTATGCAATTGAGTTGTGGAGGTCCAATGATTAGTGTGTCATAAAACGGATTTGAATGAACCAACTCAGTTTGAAAAAAAATGGTAGATGTCGCACCTAATATTTAATCAAATTCACGTATTAATAAATTAAGTAGATCTCTATCTCATGGCCTAGCAGTAGCACTGTTCCAGGGTTTTCAAGAATTTTTGACACAAAATTGCCAGCTTGTAGATGTAGTACACAATGTCTTGTGTTGGTTTTTTGTGGACTCATGATCAATTTTATATTTCATTTTTAATTAATATGGTAGATTACCTCCACCAGTTTAGCCTGGAAGTTCCATTTCTTTATTAATAATTAATTATAATATGACAGTGCATACATAGATCCAAATGCAAGGATATGAATTCTAGTTAACCAATCCACACTAAGACATTTTCTAACGTTGTACAGTATATCTTAGGAATAAGGTTAGTGTTTGTGAATGGTTTGGGATTAAGATTTTTAAACCCAATATTCCAATTATGTGAAAAATGGAAGCTTTGTTATGAAACAGTTGGCCAATGATGATAAGCCGACGTCAAGTTTGGAAAACACAATTATCCGGATCAAGAGTTCTTGCTAATTCTCTCTTCTCCCCCATGCATGTTTGATCCGGCTTCGCTCTCTCTTGTTGTAATCCTAGCTCGTTCTTAGACTAGATTTTATGTTTTCTGTCTACGTTACTTTTACTTTTATTCGCTTTTTTGGGTAATTCAATAAAAGTACCGCTTGCCTTCATAAAAAAAAAAAAAAACTGCTGTCCGATGATCATGACGTGTAGCTATCAATGAGTTCTTGTTCTTCTGCAGAGACAACTTGAGATCGATGTCACACTCTACAATTGCAACTTGTGAAACATAAATGAACAATACTCTCAATTCTAGCGATTTCAAGGTATTTTAGACACTACAAAAGCAATGCTAGCTAGCTTTTGTGTGTCTGTGTCTTGTGAGTGAATCATGATTATATTATGTGATTTACTTCTTTCCCAATAGCGACTACATGTTCTAATCATCAGCCTCATGCAACAACAATTCAGCTAAAGGAGCTCACAGTACTGTAGTGACTGTAAAGCCCTGTCCACTTAATAATATTATGTACCAAATCATTCTTGATAGCCTCGAAAATGAAACTGGTCTCAATAATATGTTGTTGTTTGCAGTGGAAATGAAGGAACTCCATATCTTTGTGGGTCAGCTGGTTCTTCTGATAAATCCACAGTACTGGGTTTTTGTTGATTATAATTGTGTCTCGACATTATATTTCTTGTTGATTTCTTGAAACAAAACAATATTGATGAGCTTGGAATGATAAAATATAATGGTGCAATGCAATGCAAGCATTAAGAAGGCAGCTTTAGGATTGCTTTAACCCTAAAGAACATTTTGATGATTACTTGTGTTGTGCGCATGCATGCTTTCAATCCATAAGTTTACATTGGAAGATTTGTGTAATTAACATATTTTTTATTTATGCATGCACTTTATTAAAAAATATAGAGTACAAGATGGAGCTGGTGGTTTTGGGTTGTCACTTTTGATACATGTTATGTAACTATTAATTAGGGTGAGAGGTTTATTAATTTGTTGTTGGGGAGCTTTTTGTAAAGAAAAGTAAGGGTGTTGAAAAGTAGAGTGGAGGTCAGGTGAGGGAAATGGGGTGTTAATTAAATTGGTTTTGTTTTGGAGGGATATTAATCTTCCACTCCACCATCATAATTACTGTTACTTCTTGGAGTTGAAGGACCACATCTTTGCAGGAGCAGGACCCGACCTCATTGCAAAATGCAAATGCATGCCTTCTCAGGGTCATCAACTGATGCTTGTGGGAAGTTCGTCTTTTAAACATTAATATAACTCTCAAGACACGACATGAATTGGTACGATTAAATCATGCGTCTCTTTTGAATCGATCAATCGAAAATAGTAGATTGTTTTTGTTGAGGCATAGATCAACTCCACATTGGAAGTTCAATCATTATACCTCCAAAGACATTGGTCAGCTCTTCCCGTGTGTTCAATCGCCATGCCCTTGAAGGCATGAATCAACTCTACCTAGGATGTAGTTCGATCCATGATTCTTAATAAAAAGATCAACTCCCCCAGATGTTTGATTATCACGTCATCGAACACTCCCTACTGGATGTTCGATCGTTATTCCTCGAAGGCACGAATCAATTCCACCCACTAATTCATTTGCAAAACTTGATTGAGGTGCATTCGGGTACCAATTGTTCAATCGCGAATCCCACAAAGGTATAGGTCAACCTTGCCCGCCAAGTTTTATAGTCATGCCCGCAAAGACATGAACGAGCTTCACCAACAAATGTTTGGTAGTCGTTACCCAATAAGTGCACAGGTTGGACAAAACTTGTCCTAAATAAAATTAAAAAAAAAACCCACTAAGGGTGGCGCAGTTGGTAATTCCAGCTGTGTGAGTGGGAAGAGATCTCAGGATCGATCCCCACTTAACACATTCTTGGCGATGGTGGTGTAAGAGACCACTTTGGTGCGGTTAGGTGTCAAAAGCCCTAGGTTAGGGTTAAGAGGCAAAGTCTATTTCCTGAACACTATTTCTTTGTTCAAGTTTGTATATATATGTGTTGAAAAGGTTCCTTAGGCTGTCGCGAGATAGGATTTCGGCACCTATCTATATCAAAAAAAAAAAAGAAAAAAAAAGAATATAATAAAAGAAACATCTAATTTTTTTGGTGGAAAAGATTCTCCATTAGTCTTCGTTCACGACCCTTTGTCCTATGGTTCTCGAGAGTTGTAGGTCGCCATCCATAACCCTTCATCTCTTCAACCACGCGAATTTCTTCGAGTAACATTCATGACCCTCTGTTTCATCACACATGAAAGTTTTTTAAAAGTTACCATTCACTACCCTCATTCTCATCCCTTGCCTAAGCCTTTTCAGGTCACCATTCATGACCCTCCGTGTCCTTTTCCTTGTGAGGCGTCTTGGGTCTCCTTACAAGACCTTCTTCCATTCACCCCTGCGAACATCTTTGGGTCATCGTCAACAACTCTGTAAGACCCTTGCCAAAAAGACTCTTAGGCCAAAGTAAAATTAAACCCAAAATTTTTTTAGGTGTCAAAGAGTGTTTGAAATGTTCCATGCCTTTTCAACCTTGCCTAAGCGAGAACAATCAGGTCCTCAACCATTACACTCATCAAGGCTCCTTCCAACGAACCTCGAACTCATACCAATTTCTACATTTAGAGAAATTCAACATCTCCAAGGAGTGAGGAGTCTTTGGGGACATTGAGAACCCCCTTGATATATCACTCACGAAGACAACAAGATCAAATCACAAGAAAGTGAACCAATAAAAGACTACAATTTCACTCTATCGCGACATCAAAAATCATGATTGCTTGGAGTGCGGGCTAATAATGATATATATAAATAAATCATAACTAAAAACAAAAAATGAAAACTTAACACGTGGAACAATGATGATGTCAACTTGTTCTCAAAAGACCATATATGTCAACTATGAGGGCAACCAAAAGTCTCAAGAAAGATCAAATTCATGTCTCCTTCATCCGAACCACGTTGACCCTCTCATGGAAGATGCTCAAAGACATATCCGGTTTGTCGTCAATGATTTCCAACTCAAACTTGGGTTATTGAGGGAGCCTTACTCCCACTTATTTTACCATAAAAGTGTCTAACTCCTATTAAAGTATAAAACTAATATTGAGCCTTCAACTATCAATTTATGCTTTTAGTTGAGATGATTCTTTACATGGTATCAGAACATTGATGACAAAAGGTCTCAGGTTCAACTCTTGCCGCCTCCCATATTAAATACCAGCACAAGGCAATAACTGTAGGGCTGGGCAAACTGGACTAGACCGGACCGAAAGTTGAATAATTATAGGACCGAAGACCGGACAAATCATAGTCGGTCCATGGACCAGACCGGTTTTGAATGGCTCGGACCTGGACCCGACCGAATGGACCGATTTTAATTTTTTAAAATTAAATTTAAACTTTTTAAATCAAATATTAGAGAAAATAATAGCAATAATTAAAATTGAAGCTAATGAAATCAACAATAATGAAGTATATAGTGTACTAAAAGTGGTTAATTTGTTTTAAAAAATACAACTATTAATAGAATATATGTTAAAATATATAAATTTGAAATAAAATAATCATAATCGGTCCAAATCGGAAATGGACCGGACCGACCCAGGACCAGACCAGACCGAAAGTTCCATAAAACTATGGGTAGGAGACCGGACCGAATCCTATTGGTCCGGGTCGGTCCGGTCCATTTTTTCGGTCCACCTCAATTCATGCCCAGCCCTAGCAATAAGTGGACATGTGCATGAGCCACGTGCAAAGCAAGAATGAGCCTGCAAGTGAGGGGACGTGTTAAAGTATAAAACTAATATTGAGACTTCAACTATCAACTTAAACTTTTAGTTGAGATGATTATATACAACTCCACCTTGAGTACACACATATGATTAACTTCATCATTCCTCCCTCTAGGTCAACCAAGATCTATGAATTACTCCCGACTTTTTCCTAAGTGAGTTAGTGATCAAAAAGCTAAACAAACGTCAAAGGCCCCCTGGTAACCGCCAAAGTTGCGACATTGTTCCCCGTTGCCGCGTCATCCAAGGAAATGAACACCGCGAGGCTTCACGAAGAACAAAGTTTCTGTGACATTTCTTTTTGTTGCAAGACATCTATAAAAACGAAAGAAAGTGGGTTCCATGATGAATGATATTGACGCAACATCTATGGAGAAGAGCGCAAGTGAGTTTCACGATGATTGAATTTGTTGCGGAATTTCTTACGTTGGCGTGAAATTCATGATAACCAAGTTTGGGAAAACGATGTTGAGCCTCCATTGTGACTGCGAAGGCCGCAACATTGCTTACCATTGTTCGATCAACGTCCCAAGCTTCTGTCCCGCGGAAACTTGACCATCATCTTATAGTTCAAGACTTTGAGGAGCCTAGTTACGTGGAACTCTATTCTAGTGATGCCAACCCTGGAAAAACCGTTTACAAAGAGCTCGACTTTGTGTAGCTCAACAATAGGGAAATGCTTATTCTCTCTCCAACAGTTAGCTTCCACAAGGAGCTTCAAAGAGATCCTCAATACTTAGTCTCCAAAAAAAAAAAAAAAACCTTTCAAAGGCTTCCTCGAAGCCCTCTGGGCATGAAGAAGTTTCCCAACTCTCTTCTTCAAAAATTTGAATCCCTTTATTCTTATTTCAAGCTTTTCTCTAAATGTGAAACTCTAAAAACTTCCATGGGAGCTCTTCTCTCAATCTAAAAACTCTAAAGGTTTTCTTGAAACTCTTCTTCGAATTCTTATGTATGTCAATAGTCAATGTTAATCTGGTCCATCATAAAGAGGACTTGAAATTTAATGATAGCTTTCATTTTTTAATATATTAACCAATAATATGACAACAAGTAACAAAATAGTTATAATATAATAAAGGAAAAATTACAGATGTCTACTCTGAACTAACTACGTTTTGCACTTCACTATCCTAAGGTATTTTTTATAACTTTGGGCTACCTGAACTTTACAATCGTTGTTCCATCCACAATCCCGTTAGTGTGATATCAAAAAGACCAAAATACCCTCCATTTTTCATTTTTTATAAATATAAATAAATAAATAATAAAAATGAAGAAGAAGGACGATGTTCGTCGTTGAGCTCCGTCCTCCACATTCGTGTGGGCGTGAACGGCAATGGCGTGGGCTTCTCAAGTTTCGATCTCCAGTGAGGTGGATTGTGGTCTTGGGATGCCAAACTCAGATCTGCTCGGATCTGTCGAGCTCCGTCGAGATGGCCGTGAACGGAGAGAGATAGAGAGA
>JAYMTA010004881.1:0-12092 GCA_036897625.1 Pelargonium cotyledonis
AAGCTACCAAGCAAGCAATGAACACATGAATCAACAAACAATCACAATCTAGAAATTCCAAAGTTCAAAACTATATTATAAATTCATACTAAGCTTCAAGCAACCCACAAGAGATTGTTTAGTTCATGATCACAAGGAAAAACTTTGAAAGTTCATAAACAAACATCTTAAAGTTCATTGTGTGAAAGTAAACAAATCTCAAGAGTACAAGAGTCAAGAGAAGATCAAACTAGAATAACAATATGGATCGTCGATTTTGATCTCTCAATCTATACGATGATCTCCACGTGTTTGTCGGAGCCTATTCTCCTTGCTCTTCGTCGCCTCCTTTTCCTTTCTCTATGCGTCATCTATCATGTATGTCGTTGTCCCCCTTTTTTCCACTTAAATCTGACCTAATTCACATTGAATTAGTCACATGACAGCTATTCATGTAGCGTTGCTATGCTGGTACGGACGTAGCGACGCTGGTAACAAAATAACCTCATAACCTCCTTGTGAACTCGACAGTGTCGCTACGATGTTTTGGCGTCGCTACGATGTTCTGGCGTCGCTACGATGTTCTGGCATCGCTAAGTCAAACGTGGCTACTCTGATTTGTCGTCGCTACATTGAACTCCAGCTTTTGATACATTTTTCTTCAAATACTTCTCTTTGTTCAACACCTGAAAGTCCAACTCACACAAGACAAGCGTAAAATCCTAAAATATTGATGAATTAACCATAAAACAACAAGATTTACACTAAATGCATGCTCAATCCGAAAATAGCGAAATAAAACCAATTCTTACTATTTTCATGATCAAAATCAACAATTTATCATGAAAATCCCATAAAAATCATGACCGATAGCTCACATGAAATCGAGCAATCAGCCGAGTTATTTAACGAGATGTCAGCAGTGCATCTCTGGAGATGCCCAACTATATAAACACTGTTGTGTGGCCGCAAGAAAATAAAATGAGTTTATTTCCTTAAAGTGTTCATGAATCAGGATTGGATCGCATGGCCGGAATACGTTCACCCTATAGATTGTTGCAACAGGTTTGGACAGTGTTAGTCATCTAATGCCTCCACATCAAGGATTCAAGTTCAAGACTTAGTTCACTTGGTCTT
Organism: Pelargonium cotyledonis; assembly: GCA_036897625.1. Lineage (NCBI taxonomy): Eukaryota > Viridiplantae > Streptophyta > Magnoliopsida > Geraniales > Geraniaceae > Pelargonium > Pelargonium cotyledonis. Next base: position 1,117 of record JAYMTA010004881.1, read on the forward strand.
GTGTCGGTAGAAGTTGACTTACTATGTAATGGTTCAAACCGAAAGGTACCCTTACTGAAAGTTGGACATGCCTAAATCTCTGTTGGCTTTGCCATTATGGATTTGTGGGGGATTATTAGTTTTTAAGGCACTTTTTAGGGTAAATATATCCTTTACCCTAGGGGATTGTTCTACAAACTAATGGTTACTTTATGTAACAGGACACTTGGTCATTTAATCTCTGGGATTAGGACCTTTAATCTAATATGGAAATCTATAGTTGAAAGCAACCCTAAAATGGTGAATTAATTGGGATAATTTAATTGTAACTTATCACAAGCCTATGAGATAAAGTATTAAATTAGGAATTCCACATTGGTTAAAAAGAAGGAGCAATTAGTGTTTTAATACACTTAGAATTCTAAGCAACAGTCCCAATTTTCTTTGTTTCCTGATAGGGCATATAGTACTTAGCACTCGATTTTATATTTCTCATGATTGTTATGATAATTTGTCTATATGGTTGGAACCTCAAGTACACTCCTTCTCCCACCAGAAATGACCTTTCAGTCCTTTTTTTATCTTCATGTACATTCATTTTGTTATGTTCCATATGTAAATTCTCTTTTAACAACTTTATCATGTGTTTTTTTTTTTTTTTCAGGAACTCTTCCACTGCTTCCACGTTAGAGTTGGAGACATGCATCGCTAATTGGGGAGCTTTGTACCCATATAGTGTTTTAGAAGGTGTCATTTGAAGGTCAGAGTGATGGTTTGAGTTGTACCACCACTATGCCAACCCCAACCACTAGTACCAAATTTTGGGTGGATGATAAGTCATGCACCTATGGTAATTTTTTCAAGCACTGATTAAGTTTCTCTGTCTTCCCATGTGATTGTGGGTGATATGTTGTGGATAAGTTTAGTTGAGTTCCCAAGGGATTGAACAATTCGTGATAGAAACCATAGATGAAAATTTTGTCTATGTCACTGACTATACTCTCTAAGAGACCATAAAACTTGTACACATGATCAAAGAAGCTATTTTCCATAGTTATTGAAGTATAGGAGTGAGTTCAGGAAATAAATTGCACATACTTAGAAATTTTTTTAATCACAACTAGTATATTGTCAATCCCTTGAGATTTAGGCATACTTTCAATAAAGTTCATGACAATGTGTTTCCATGGTTTGAAAGGAATGGTTAATGGTTGAAGTAGCCCAAGTTATGCTACTGATTCAACCTTACACCTTTGACACACTTCACGTTCTCTAACAAATCCTTTCACATATTTATGCATTAGTGACCAGAAGAAATAGGCTTAAACCCTCTTAAGTGTTCCTTTCATTCCTAAATGTCCCCTCATTGGAGAGTTGGGCAACAAATCCAACTCCTTATTTCTTATTGTTATTGGACCCAAATAAACATTTCCATTAACCCTTACTATTCCCTATTGCAACTCAAAACCAGGTAGACTATGATTTCTCATAGTCACTTGAATCAATAAACCTTTAGCCTCCTGGTCATTCTAATAGCTAGTTTCCACCTCCTTCAACCATTGGGGAACCACCACTATGGTAGCATTACAACAGCTGTCAGGTAACCTGTATAAAGCATCTGTCACTCTATTTTCACTTTCCTTCTTTTATTAAATTGTAGTCCCATTAATTTAAACAACCAATTATTTTGAACCATGTAGTTAGTTGCTAGTTAACCAGAAATTTTAGACTTCTGTGATATGTTCTTATCACAAATGGGAGTTCACTTAGGTAGTGCTTCCATTTATGGACTATCATTAAAATTTACATGAGCTTTTTTTCATAGGTTGACAATCCTAAACTCCTCATTCCCAAGCCTTGACTCATAAATGCAACTGGTCTTCCATTTTGCATAAGCACAACCCCTACTCCCCCATCACAAGCTTTAGTTTCTAACACAAATGACAGGGAGAAATCTGTCATAGCAAGCACATGAGTAATAGTCATAGCAAGCTCGAGTTTTCAAAAGATTTCCTCAATCTTATCACTCCATTTAAACCTATCCTTCTTCAAAAAAAATTATCGGCAAACGGTGCTTTTATTAGTAGTTTTAAGTAAGAAACAAAGTACAGACGTCCAAATAAGCGGGGAAAGTGAAAATGAGCATATGAAGAAAAAAAAGTGAACAAAACTTTTCCAAATTACAAGTCCTTTAAGACAATGAAAAGAGTAAGAAATGGTACTGCCTTCGGACAAGTGATAAACCACATCGAAGGGTCACGAACGCCCTTGAGCTTTAATGATATAATGTGGAAGAACATGAACTTAATTTTGGAGAGAGTGAGCATCCTGTCATCAAGAGAGACCAGAGAAAAATATGGTTCTGAACTAGCCAAGGACGCTAGAAACCTAACAAGACAAGTCATGTCCCATAATTTGACATGGATGTTGTGCATCAAAGAGTTTACGTGCTCTTTGAATGGGGAAGAGATAATTTGTGTGAGGGAGACGGAATCGGCTTATGAGTTCATCTCATGCAGTTCTTGAATAACACGATCATCTTCTCCTCTAAGGACAAGACCAATGGATTTGCAAATATTCAGAGTGTGACTAATGTCGGTGTGCTTAGTGAGAGACGAATGTGGCGGAAGGTTTTTGCATGGACTTGAGGATTGTGGATTTTGCATGGGAGTTGGTTTTAGTTTGGATTTATTTTTGCTTTTAAAAAGAGAAAGAAATCTAGTTAAGATAAGCTAAGGGCTTGGCAATCACTCTATAACCCTTAATAAACTTTCTGTAGTAGCTAGTAAGTCCTAAGAATTATCTCAAGGCTTTAAGTGTATCAAGTCTAAGCAAACTTTGCACAGCTTGGATCTTATTAGTGTCCGTTTATACTCCTTCTCTAGAGATGACATGTCCAAGGTACTCCACCTGTATTTTTCCAAACTCATTTAGTCATTTACTCAATTTTGCAAACAATTGATTCTCCCTTAACTTAGTGAAAATAAATCTCAAGTGTTGAAGATGATCTGACTAACTTTCATTGTAGACTTGGATATCATCAAAAAATACCAATACATATTGTCTCAAATAAGTTTTGAATACTTGGTTCATTAGGTATTGGAAGCTTGTTGGGGCATTTGTCAAAAAAAATGGTATCGCTCTAAACTCAAAGTTACCACGGTGGGTCTTGAAGGCTGTTTTTGGTTCCTCCTAATATTGGATGAGGAAATTATCTTTTACAGCAAGGTCAATCAATCTCCTATAGTCCACACAAAATCTCCAGGGGCCATCTTTCTTTTTCACTAAGAGCATTGGGAAGGCAAATGGACTATTTGTAACGGCCCGAATGCTCTCTCTATCAATTTGCACGACCGTTTGATACTTAGAGAATTCTTGCACCCCACGTGCTAGTCTAAATCAGTCTTTCCACCTCCAAACTAATAAGTGAACGCAAAGGGAAATAACAATTATGAATGAAATACACAAAGAGATGTTTATTTCACACAAGAGATTTTTTACAAAACGTAGGGGATGGTTTTGGAAAATAAGGCGACCACCTATTTTATACTAGGGTCCTATCTAAATGGACAATTAGAATTAAAATTACGTGAACATAATCAATGGCTAAGATTTTTCATCTAGAGAGTTCTTACTTTTCTAGCAAATATCATATGACTCTATAATAATCTAGAAATATCCTAAAAAAAAACTACAAAGAAAATTTTTTAAGAAGTTGTACAAGTGTGGGGAAACATGCAAGCTCCATGGTTCCTTGGTTTGGGCTTGCACAAATTGGCCTTATGTTTGAGTTTGATCTTTCCTATTACCCATTTTTCACGTGACATTTACATGTGCAAATCTTTCATTTTCCCGAGCTATACAAATCGTTCTAGGTTCTACCATATGTGCGGGCATTGCCTTTTTGCCATTCAAATAGAATTTTTGTGTCACATTCATTCAATCAGTGACATATTGCTTTCTTTAATGACCCCAGACTTTAACATGTTCTTAACCAATTTTTTTTCTATCATAGACTTCTTAGTTAAAAACTGTATATGTATGGTCTTAAGTTAGGAGGTGAAGCATTAGAAACTAAAGGAATTGAGTGATCATGGGTTCTTCATGGGGGTAGGGCAGTAGGTTCCTCAAAGATCTCTTCAAATCCAATCAACAATTTCTGCACCTCAATTTGGTTTGAGATCAAACTCATCTTGGCAAATTCCACTGCTCTTAGATGACCCCAATACAAAGTTTCACCATTTTCAATCTCCAATTGTAATTGGTGTCGCTCAATCATTTTTGGGTACTATAGTTCTTCTTGTTCTTGTAATACCATTCTCTGATTACCTTTCCCCAAAGTTAAGCTAAAGTAAAATGCCACAGGATTCCATCCAATATACTCCAAATATAACATCACAACTTGTCAATGAGAGAACTCTCATCTCATGATTGTGGTCTGTGCACCCCATCTTCAGTTTCAGCTTACAAACTTCATTACTCTTTACTCTAGAGTCATTATCCATAACAATCATGACCCCATGGGCAGGCTTAAGTTCCAAGTTTAAAACCTTGATAATTTGGGATTCCACAAACCTAGAAGTAGTCCCAGTGTCCAATAATATGGAAATTGGTCTTCCATTTACATTGCCTTCCACCCTAATGGACCTATCCTTGTTGTGACCCTCTGTAAACTCATAACTAAGGTCCATGACCTGCATCTACTCTTCTTCTTCTTCAACTCCCATGGCAGACTCTTCTAACACATTTTCATTTTCATTACTGAGCTTGAAGGCATAAAATTTTGAGCATTTATCTTTGTGGCCTAGGTTATACATCTTATAACAATCAAAGCATTGGCATTTTTTGTTTTTTCATCATATTGCTTTCAAGTCAACTTCTTAACTTGAGGTTGTTGCTGATTGGGAGATATTGAATTTATGGCTTTTTGGTGTTTGTTGTAGGTACTAATTATTTGGGTGTAGACACCCAATTTCGTACTCGATAACAAGTGTCCCCAAAGCTTTCAGTGATGAAACGACTTATTCAAAACTGCCAATTGGATTTAAAAATCAAAATAAAAGCAAGATCATTTTAAATTTATTTTTATTTCATGATATGTTTTGTGTGTCGTTTTAATTGTTGTCTTGTCGTGTTATGTTGATTTTACTTTCTTTTTACCACTAGGGGCATTTTAGTAATTTTTTGTCCTAGTATCTTAATTGTTTGTATTTTGCTTTATTGTTTTGTTTTGTGTTGTTTGGGCCTTTTTTTGTGTCTTTTCTTTTAATTGAACCAAGCCCAATTCACTTTTGCTTCTAGACCCAAAGCTTAAGCCCAAGTCTAATTTTCATTTATTTTAGTTTCTCTGTGACCGAACCAGTCCGGTCTGGTTCAATCCAAACCAAACCGATTTCATCTCCTTCCTTTCATTTTCTCTCTCTACCTGCATTCTCCCAACAGTAACTTGCCTCTTCCATGCTCCATCAAAACTTGCACCCAAAAATGTAACCTGCAACCTTCTTCTTAATCAATTTCAAAATTCAAATCCAATTCTCAGCTCTTGCTTGCCTATAAAATGAACATCCCATTCACAGCAAAGGAGGAGACAATTTTTGAGAGCTTATACCCAATTTTTCAGAGAAAAACAGAAGAGCGAGAACCCAAACAACCACTTCCGGCGGCTCAGCCCCCCTCCACTGCCGAAATCCACCCGCTCCACCGCCCGTGCCGACACCCCCCCCCCCCCCCCCCGGGATCCCCCACCCACCAAGCCTCTTTCTTCCGCCTCTCTCCGGAAAGCCATCCCGTCGTCGCAATGGTCGGAGTTTTCCGCCGGAATCGATTGCGCCGTCGCCGGTCCCTGCCGTTCTCTCTCGCTCTCTTCCCTGCGTGGAACCAGGCAAGTTCCTTCTCTGTTATTTCTTTGTTTTTTTTTTTTTTTGTTATTTTAGTTTTCGTTACTTGTTTGTGTGTTTGTGTTTAGGAGTTGGGTTTGTACTAATTTTCATTTGCTCAAAACCATTTCAAAAGCCCAATATCAATTTTTTCTTTACTGTCCAGTTGAGTCCAATGCAATTTATCTGTTTTATCTTTTGTTCCATTTAGGCACAAAGCAAATAAACATTTTCCAGTTTTCAGTTTTCAGTTTCGTAAATATAAAAACTCAGCAAAGATTTTATTTTTATTGTGATAGATTATTTATAGATCTGAGATAGTTTGATTGACATTTTGTGTGTCTCGGCTTCTTAGCCATTTAAAACCAAAAATTCAAAAACATTTTTAATAATCTTGCTTTTAAAAGAGACAAAAATTTAATTGGTGGACACGTGTCCATGAAATGGACTTTTCTAGTCAAATTTTGATATCGTTTCGGCGTGAAATAAGTTTGTCTGGTTATTGTGTTAGCTTTCGGTATATAATCGGAAACTATCCGATAATTGTGACTCTAGTATTGTTAATATTGTTGTATTCATAGTTTAATTGCATAAGTTGTTTAGCTTAGCAATTCTCACATGATCATTGCATATATTTTGTTCAATGTTCATTTAGCATATGTCACTCTCACATATTCATATATATATTGCTCACATGTCACACTCATATGTACATACTATTTTGATCACATGTATATACATTTTGTTCACATGTCATATATCTTAGTACACATTTTATATATGTCACATGCTCACATGCTTATAGTTATTATTTATTGTATATATGCATGATTATTTTATTGCTTTCGTACATAAATAATTTATTGTATTGTTTTCCATACGGTATTTTTAATTTTCTTAATTATTTACATACGTATAGTTGTGGATATAAATTGCATGCTTGTTTGTATATAAACTGTTCATATGCATGTTTAGGAATCGATAGATTTAATATGTTGTATAATTCGGTATAAAAGCAACGGGGACCGACTTATGTCGGGCTTGTGAGGCTGTCTAACCCCTTCCCTCGTGCGTACCCAATCTCCTTACTCATTCTCTAGTTAAAAGTATTGGTTGCGCAATTTTTTTAAAAACAAAAATGTGTAGCCAATGTTTTGGTTCCCGGACCTTAAAACCGGATGGCGACTCTATACCTAAGTAACATGCTTAGGGCGGTCCAACACCATCAAATTTAAAGGCCGGGATCACACGATCTCGACGGACCTATCTCCGCGCTGCTTTTCAATGGGGTCGCACGCGGAGATGCGGGGTCCGGTGTCCTTACATTGGGTTGTATGCTATATGTGGTGTTGGTGGTTTGGCTTGGAGGTGGAAGGTTGTTTGTGTATTGGAGGGTACTTGTTTGTTATAGTGGTGTTTAGAAATAGCTATAGCAGCTTGTTGTTTTTGTGTCCAAGCTAAGTAGATAGCATAGTCGGGGACTGAGGTTGAAAATTTTTGACCATAATCTTAATCTTAGGTTCGAGACCACTGATATAACTTAATACAAAATAGTCTTAAGTCAGATATGGATTCCTTACTAGCCTAAGTGACTGGAGCTCATCAAAATGATCTTACTTGTATTTGTTAAATTTTTCCACCACATCCTTGTGACCAAAGCTATCAAACTTCTGAGCTACTGCAATTGTAAATTTATCTCAAGTAAGAGCTCCTCCTCTCATTTGGTAGTCCTGAACCACCTGTCAGTTCTCCCCTCCATGTGAGCAGCCGCTAGTTGATCTTTTCATTCTCTAAAAAAAAAAAAGGAAGTGGAAAAACTTCCAACACTTTCCAATCAAATTTCTAATTTCAGATCCATCAAAACTAGGGAACTCAACTGTAGGGAGCTTAAGATACGAGTGACGAATAGATCTCTTCTGATTGAACCTCTTTCATGGCATATCTGGATTTGATTTGTCCTTGAGCCTCCAATTCGTTTCCCTTTTTCGAGATTTGAGTTTCGACGCAATATATTTGGTCAAATCTTCCATGTGTTTGTCACGTCACTACTCTGTTGATATTGCTCAAATTGGTGTGTAGGTTCTCCCTGACTCTTAGCAATCTTCATCATTGCATCTCTGAATTCCTGGACAACCCTCTGGATGATGTTTGTCGTCATCTCCTCCACTATTTAAATTCGAGCCATCATGTTCCCTACATCGGTCTGCTTTGATACCATATATTGTTGTGGATCTCTCTCAAATTGCAACGCTAAATCCACCGAACGACACTCGACTCACATACCCTCTCAATTGAAGAACATCAGAACCAAACCCAAATGCCAAATTCTCATTATCAGGATAACCATAACATTACGACAAAAATGATCCTTTATATGACATTCCTCTTCACAAGAGTTGACTCAACATCTCCAATAAACTCCAACTAAGGCAACTTAGAATGCATAAAACGAAACAGCAACTAAGCGATGGCTAAAATTATTTTATTAGGGGTTAATTGGCGCTATAGTCTCTGTATTTGTTGAAACATTGGAATTGCCCTTTGGGTACCTTTTATATGGGTCTAGCCCCTATACTTTTTCAAATTTTGCTTTTCGTCCAAATGAACTGCTATTGTCAGTCTCCCACTTTCACGTCAACAAGAAAGCCACGTCACCCATCCGTGTCGGATTTTTTTCCATGTCACTCATCCAACTCATCTTGCCCGCCACGGCAACCACCAAAAAGGAAAAAAAAAAAAAAAAAAAAGAAACCCTCCATTTGGATCAAAACTAAAGTTTGAAAATGTATAGGGGCCAGAACCAAAAACTAATTATCAACTACGAAAGAATTCTACTTATTATTTTTATTCTCTATTTTCACTTTTTTTTTGTTAGAACAAATGCAAAAATTAAGGAAGTGCAAGAAGGAATAGAAACACAATTAGGACGTCACGATTATAGAGAAAAAAGATGCCAACCAAAAAACTATGAGTTGAGACTCATGAAAATCATGGGGACTTCACGATTTGACACCGATACCCACTCTAATTCATTTTTTGTGTCTTGACTAGTAAGTCTGTTAGTATTCTTTAAGTTTGTTACAACACAAAAAAAAATTTTTTTAAAAAAAAACCAAGACACTCATTATAGAATGAAGTTTACCATGTACCAAATGAGTGTCGTGTTAGACTCTCACTAATTTCAAAGAGAACCAAACCAGTTTATTGACATCATAGTATTTGTAACCTCATTCATTCTCATTTCTTTTTTCAGCAACACATGTTAAGTTTTACAATTTTGTTTATGTTTTCTCATAGTTTACTTGAAAGATCGATGGATGAAGACCACAGTAAGCAACACCTATTATCAAGTGGATTGACATTGTTCAGAATGTGGACAACGTTGTATTGGTGCTCGTTGTGTCCATATGGGCTTTGGTCATCGAACTGAGCTACAAGATTATAGCATCTTTATTGTTGGTGCTCTTGTGTTCCTATTCCTTCTTGCACTTCTTCATTTCTTGCATTTATTTGTAACCAAAAAAGTGAAAATATAGAATAAAAATTATAGGTAAAATGTTTTTGTAGTATATAATTAGTTTTTGGTTTTGGATCTTGTATGTTTTCAAACTTTGGTTTTGATCAAAATGGAGGGTTTTTTTTTACTGACATGGCGGGAAAGATGAACTAGATGGGTGATGTGGAATAAAACTCGATATGGACGGGTGACATGGCTTTCTCGCTGATGTAAAAGTGGGAGACAGACAATAGCATGTCATTTAGACCAAAACCAAAAGTTGAAAAAGTACAGAGGCCAAATCCGTATAAAAAATGTACCCGGGGGCAATTCTAAAGATTCATCAAGTACATAGACTATGATGTCAATTTACCCAATTAATAAGGTTAAAGTTACAATTGATCCTTCTACTATTCATGTTCATTACCATTGATCTCCCTACTACTTTTTAAATCAACACTACCTCAACTATGCAATCTCAGCACCAATGCTCCAAAACTCATTTTACATCCATTTAATGAAAATTTTGTTAACTCTTATGTTGTGTTTGGCAACCAGCATTTCATTTGAAATGCTGGATTTGGCCCAAATTCAGTGTTTGGGTAACTTAAAATTTTGAATTTGGATTTGGCCCAAATCCAATTAAAATTAAAAGCTGAACAAAACTATGAATTTCAAATCCTCCCCAAATCCCTGTCATTCCAATTGAGCTACGTTCATCTTCGTGCTGTTGTGAGTCTCTCTCTCGTGCAAGCTTGCACCATCACGAAGATTCAAGCTCCACAAATCTGCTCCATCAACAGTGATTCAAGCTCAGCAGATCTGCTCCATCAACAACGATTCAAGCTCGGCAGCAAGCAAAGAGACATCAGCCTCTCGTACCAGCTGTTGTTTGCTCGTCGTCGTGCTTGCCAACTCACCGGTAAATTAGCCCTTTCTTCACATGTTATATTGTAGCTTATTATCTGCATTTGAGATTTTCGTGACTTCAGATGCTTAATCTTGGCATATGGGTACTCTGTTTGGTGCTTAGTTTGTGATTTAGTCGGTTGTTGTGTTTTGTTTGGACTGTGTTGATGGAATCACATATATTATTTCGCTATTTAACCCATGAGTATTTTGTTTTTCAGCTCTTAGGTGCTTGAATTTGCTCATTTTTTTATGTCTGTTATGCTATAAACCATAGCTGTGAGATCATATTGACATTTTGTAGATATTTAGTTTAAAGCTATCTGGATAATGATATTTAGTTTAGAGCTATCTGGAGAATGATTTTAAAAACTTGTGCTCGTGCATGACAAACTTGTGATTGTCATTTTTCCAATATCACTTGTTGCAAGTTTTGTATATATCATCATCAAGTATTGTGTGTTTGTGTGTGTTGTTCTTGCTGCTTTGTTGAATTGAGAGAAAATTATTTGTTTTTTTTATATATTATGATTTGTGTGTTAGTATCTCTTTTGATTGATGTTATGCTAAACCAACATTTTCTTTGTTTGGTTTTATGTTTTGGAACTGTTTGATTCTTATATTCAGTTGATGATATTTCAACTCTTTAGGGTGTTGTGTCTTTTTTTGAACTTGTTGTAATTTGTTATAGAGTTCGTGAGTTGAAAATCAGTGGC
>JAYMTA010004882.1:0-12092 GCA_036897625.1 Pelargonium cotyledonis
AGAATATCACTCAATGCAATATTTTCTCTACACAAACACAACAACACAAAACGTCTATCACAAACTTCATTTACCGTCATCTTTTCTTACTTTTTTTCCCCCTAATATATAATCTCTTGGAGGACATCAGAGCTTTCCGCCGCCGTCGTTCCAGATCTGTCGGAGCTTACCATCTGTTCAAGCTTCTCCGGCCGTAGGAAGCAAGCGTGAGGAGAAAGATGGGTGCTCTGTCTTTTTTGTCTTTATTAACGAAGAAGAAGAAGAAGCAAAACTAAGGAGAGGGGGAGAGAGAGAGAGATGAGATTGTCTTTTATTTTCGTTTTGCCTTTTGTTTTTTGTTTTTTCTTTTATTAATTAATGAACCACAAGTCCACGTCAGCACTTACTAATAAAAAATACACCTCAGCAGACAAAAGTCCATGTCATCACCTTCCAAGTCAGCGTATTTTTTTTCCAGCGTGACACTATTCTAGCCACGTCAGTGAGACTTAACGCCATATTTGACGGGAGTTGACGGTAGGCATTACATTGAGTAAATTTTATAAATTAAAGTACTTAATTGAGTATAAAATAAAAATATAGATACTAAATTAAACACAATAAAAATTTAGATACTAAATTGAGTACACTAGTAAAATTTAGTTACTAAAAAAAAACTTTTTCCCAATAAATAAATATGACCTAGACAAAATCATGAAAATGACACAACAAATGAATGTACAAGACAAATAGGTAGATTCAATCTTCTGCAAGGCTCCTCGAAAAACTAACCAATGTGATAAGCCTTTTTATTGCGTGCGCACACCACACGTGCCTGGTTGCTTATCACTCGTATTGCTTATGTTGTTGGAGCTAGAGAGCAATCCTAGTATTCATGCTGGTCTCTAAAAGTTTCATTATATACCAGTGAATTTCAATAATTTTAACAAAAAAATAAACCTCTTGGCCCAGTTGAAGTGATGCAATCTTCTAACTTAGAGAGGTCATGATGACACACATTTTGGGACGGTTGACAAGAAAAAAATTGTTTTAAAACTATAAACTCGTTTGATTAACTAGCTTATAAGCTTGAACAAAAACTCGGGTTTGTCGTATAAAATGTACTTGTCAGCAAAGTTGCTTGCGGTGAAAGTCTGTCGCAAATAAATAAGTTGCAAGGGGCATAGAAGTAAATAAGGAGGTGAAGTAGCCGCTCAAAACATGTGGTTTTGTTTTCATAGCTGGGAATGGATAGGAGAGGAGAGGACCTATTTGTTTCACTTTCTCTCTGTCCTTCCACACACACACACACACACATATATATATATATATATATAGATTTGTACTGAGATTGTGTAATGATTGATTTTTTGTTCCTGAAGAAAGAAAATGCCAACAACCACGAATGGCACTGCCATGGTCAGGAGGTGTTTAGCTCCAAAACTGTTCAAGAACCAGATTCAAACTATTAGTAGTGATCATGGTGGAGTTGGAGCCATTCGGTGTCAAAAACTGAAGCTGTTCAATTACAAGATAGAGTCTTCGCATGAGCCACCGATCCGACCAAAAGCAATCCTCAGTCCTGTCTCAGATGAATCTGCTCCAACTACTGAAAAGGTACACAACTGATCATTCTTATTCTGATCATCTTCTCTTCTGTTTCTATAAATCAATACATGGATTTATATATCTTTGATATATCTTTCGGGTTCTTTATGCGCGCAGAGGGTTTTCACTTTTGGGAAGGGAAGGAGTGATGGCAACAAGAACATGAAGTCCTTGGTAAGCATCTTTTGTTCCTTTTTTTCCAAGAATCAAGATTCAAGAACTATCTATTGATCAACAACATGAAGTAGTTACTGATTGAAATCCCCATTTTTATACTATCTATAAGAAATGATGAATGGTTTGCTGAACATATTGTTCTTGTAGCTGGGAGGGAAGGGAGCAAATCTTGCAGAGATGGCAAGTATTGGACTCTCAGTCCCGCCCGGGCTGACCATATCAACAGAAGCTTGCCAAGAGTACCAGAAGAATGGGCAGAAGATACCAGACGGGCTGCGGGAGGAGATACTGGAAGGATTGGAAAGTGTTGAGAAGGAGATGGGAGCTTTTCTTGGTGATCCTGCCAAGCCCCTTCTCCTCTCTGTTCGATCTGGTGCTGCGGTAGGTGCATATGCTTGTGCAAATTTAGTTTCTCTCTTCATTGAATATTTGACATAATCGAGAACATATGTCATGCAAATGAATTAGATTTCCATGCCCGGCATGATGGACACTGTCCTCAACCTTGGACTGAATGATGAAGTGGTTCAAGGACTGGCTGCAAAGAGTGGAGACCGCTTTGCTTATGACTCGTACCGGCGTTTCCTAGACATGTTTGGAGGTGTTGTAAGTATATTGCTATTTAGATTGCTCCTTTCCAATATTCTTCTTCAATCTATACACTGAATGACTGAAATGTTATGTTGAATTTGAAGGTTTTGGGGATTCCTCACTCGTCGTTTGAGGAGAAGCTAGAGAAGCTGAAAGAAGTTAAAGGGGTTGAACTTGACACTGATCTAACAGCCTCAGACCTCAAAGACTTAGTGGAGCAATACAAACAGGTTTATCAAGAAACTATTGGTGACAAGTTTCCTTCAGGTATGGACATACATATTTATAGGACATTTAAGGAAAATGAAGTGTTGATTGATTGATTGATTGATTGATTGATTTGCATTTGAAATATGTGTAGATCCCAAGAAGCAGTTGCAGTTGGCTATTGAAGCAGTGTTCAATTCATGGGATAGCCCCAGGGCCATCAAGTACAGGAGCATAAATCAAATAACAGGATTGAAAGGAACTGCTGTGAACATCCAATGCATGGTGTTTGGAAACATGGGGAACACTTCAGGCACTGGTGTTCTTTTCACCAGGAACCCGAGCACTGGTGAGAACAAGCTCTATGGGGAGTTTCTGGTGAATGCGCAGGGCGAGGATGTCGTTGCTGGTATTAGAACTCCTCAAGATTTATCCACCATGGAAACATGCATGCCCCAAGCCTATAAGGAGCTTTTGGAAAACTGCCAGATTTTGGAGAGACATTACAGAGATATGATGGTAAGTACTAGCTATCGATCATTGTACTTGTTCAAAATCAAATCATTTGCTCACTCCATCAACATTCAACATCTACAATTTCAGGATATTGAGTTTACAGTTCAGGAAAATAGGCTGTGGATGTTGCAATGTCGATCTGGTAAGCGTACTGGTAAAGGCGCTGTGAAGATAGCTGTGGACATGGTTCATGAAGGTTTGGTTGATACTCGGTCTGTGATCAAAATGGTGGAGCCACAGCATCTTGACCAACTACTCCATCCACAGGTAGGTATATATACTAATGGATCGAGTACTATGTTTGATTGACAAATTTACATGTTTTCAACATAACATAACATATGTAATTTGTTGGATGATTATAGTTTGAGGATCCATCTAAATACAAAGACAAAGTTATTGCTGTGGGCTTGCCTGCATCTCCAGGAGCTGCAGTTGGCCAAATTGTGTTCACTGCTGATGATGCTGAAGCTTGGCATGCACAAGGAAAGAGTGCCATCTTGGTACATAAATATTAATTGCTCAATTTCACATCATTACCTATGATCCAACTTTAGAATAACCCGTTTATACACTCAAAATGAAGGTAAGGACAGAGACGAGCCCAGAAGACGTGGGAGGAATGCATGCTGCAGCAGGGATCCTGACAGCTAGAGGAGGCATGACATCTCACGCAGCTGTCGTGGCACGCGGATGGGGGAAGTGCTGTGTGTCTGGCTGCTCTGATATCCGCGTAAACGACGCTGAAAGGGTATACATACACTTTTTTCATTGTTGTGTTATGTTGGTGTTCAATAAGTGGAAGAGGAAGTTGTATATGTAAGTAGCAATGATGCCTTATGCAGGTAGTTGTCATAGGCGGCATGGTGATCCCAGAAGGGGAATGGATTTCGCTAAATGGATCAACCGGCGAAGTGATTTTGGGGAAACAGCCACTCTCTCCTCCAGCTCTAAGTGGGGACTTGGAAACCTTTATGACATGGGTTGATAAATTAAGGAATCTCAAGGCAAGTCATGACTGAGATACTTCTGATCATACAATTCTTTACATAGTACTAGACATTCTAAACATTTCCCAACTGATCATATACTAAACTGATGCTATAAACTATAGGTTATGGCAAATGCTGATACACCTGAAGATGCATTAACAGCAAGAAAGAATGGTGCACAAGGGATTGGACTTTGTAGAACAGAACATATGGTATATCATGTTACAATCATTGTTTTCAGCATCTGTATATATTGTTATATCTGATATTTTTCATTTGTTGGTGTGTTTCAGTTCTTTGCTTCGGATGAGAGGATAAAGGCTGTGAGAAGGATGATAATGGCAGTCACAACTGAGCAGAGAAAAGCAGCACTAGATTTGCTACTTCCCTATCAAAGATCTGACTTTGAGGGGATTTTCCGCGCAATGGATGGTAGGTTTTCTTATTTCCTATTGATTACTGGTCAGTTATGGATATGATGAAATTTGAAACTTGATCAATCACCAGGTCTTCCAGTGACTATCCGGCTGCTAGATCCTCCCCTTCATGAATTTCTTCCTGAAGGCGACATAGAACAGATTGTTAGTGAGCTGACCGCGGAGACTGGCATGACTGAAGATGAAGTTTGTTCAAGAATTGAGAAACTATCAGAGGTGAATCCCATGCTGGGCTTCCGAGGCTGCAGGTGATGTTATTGCAATGTATAGATCAATTCTTGATTCTGATTTGAAGCATCATTTCCGCGCTGTCGTGCATGTTGATTGAATCAATCCATTGAACAGGCTTGGGATATCATACCCCGAACTTTCTGAGATGCAGGCTCGTGCAATCTTTCAAGCCGCGGTCTCAATGAGCAACCAGGGCTTTACAGTTATCCCAGAGATCATGGTTCCCCTTGTTGGAACTCCTCAGGTTCAATTTTTATTATTTACCCATAATGTACTATGTTTGGCCATGTTTCTAGTACAATAATATGCTTAAAGAACACAAAACAAATTTGTTGGCAGGAACTGGGGCATCAAGTGAGCTTAATAAGGAGTGTTGCTGATAAAGTATTTTCTGAGATGGGTTCTTCTTTGACCTTTAAAGTGGGAACCATGATTGAGATCCCAAGAGCTGCTCTGGTTGCTGATGAGGTATATGCACTTATGATTTCATCTTTTCGGGTTTCTATATACTTAGTACTGACACGAAACACAAAATTAACTTCTCTTGCTGGTGGTCACAGATTGCAAAAGAAGCAGAGTTCTTCTCATTTGGCACCAATGATCTCACACAAATGACTTTTGGATACAGCAGAGATGATGTTGGCAAATTCATCCCCATTTACTTAGCCAATGGCATTTTGCAAAGTGACCCATTTGAGGTTACACACACATACAATATTTTCATTAGCTTGATAGAGAAAACATGTGTTTACTTGAGAAAACTTGTTTACTGGTTGCATTTGCCTTGCAGGTACTTGATCAGAAAGGTGTTGGACAACTTATCAAGATGGCAACTGAAAAGGGTCGCACAGCGAGGCCTAGCTTAAAGGTCTTTCGATAAGAGCATTTGTGCTTGTTGAACTCGCTACAATGAGCATTTGAGGCTAATCGTTTGGTTTGATTTGATTTGATTATGCTCAGGTTGGAATATGCGGGGAGCACGGGGGAGAGCCTTCTTCTGTTGCATTCTTTGCAAAAACGGGACTTGACTACGTTTCGTGCTCTCCATTCAGGTTCACTATTTTTGAATAAATTCTGTACTAAGCTTTCGTTTTTCGACTTTCTGATTCTTACTTTGATGTATCTTTTGATAGGGTTCCTATTGCTAGGCTAGCAGCAGCTCAAGTTGCAGTTTGAGAAATAGTACTTTGGGGACATGTAATGCATATATTATCTTGATTCCATATATTGTAGATAGATTGGTTTTATATGGATGTTTTAAGCCATATATATGTTTTCTGTTTGATATGGGCCAAAACCATACACATACATATAGCATTATATTAAGAAGAAAATAAAGGAAACAAATGCTTGTAAGTTAAACAAGTAAATAATGAAAGATTAAGAGTTATAGTTCATTTACTTATTTTGCTGTATACATACATTGTAAGTACAACATTCTCCTAATTTGTATAATATGAGTTTTTGTAAGATTAAGTTCACAACATTCAGTATTGCATTCTACATTCGTTTAACGCATGAACTAAGAGTTTATTATTCAAATCGGACTATAACAAAGACGATATTAAACTGGGCGGATAGTAGGGCAATAACAGTGGACATCATACTTATACTTTTTGATAGCCATTGGTGGCTCATGCAAAGACTCTTATCAGAAACAACAAATGTAGGACAAGTGATTGATTTCACTTGTTTCCTCGATATATATCTCAATTTTAAGATTCGGTATTTGTACGATTGTTGATAAGTAAATGAAAACAATCAGAAAATGCGACATCAAAGAATAGCTTCACCAATTGGTGGCAATAAAATTTGAAAGTATTTATTTGGGGTTCATGTACAGCTAATGCTGGATTTCAAATATTAATAAGCAGTACACAGCAAATCCTGATCTCCAGATAGGCCAATCAAACTAGTGAAGGATCCCCCCATAATGAAAATGAGGTATCAGATGAAGATCCCGCCGCCGGCGACGGTGTTGGGGCTACCTCTTCCACCAGGTAAGGTACCACATACTTTCTCATATCCTTATGAGAGATTTGAAGATGATTCCCAGTTACATTTACAAATTTAACCTTCCCTGCTTCATTCAAAGTCTTCAAACCAATCCAGTCTTCCTTGTACAGCTTGGTCTGTAGTAAACATATACGACAATGTTAACGCTATTACTACAAAAACAAATGGTAATTCTATGTAATATACTAGTTCTTCTCCTACGTGAGACTATAGACGACTGCTCAACCAAAATGTCGTTGATGCTCAACTGTAGACTGTTCCCAGAGTCGCAACCAAAATGGGCCGAACATATCACAGATTAACTCTTGCAAGAGTGGCTATTCGCCAAACTCATTCCCAAATCAGTTGAAAAATAATAAAATATGAACTTAGACATGTCTTACCTGATATCATTCTCAGTCTTCTACTTCAAAGTAGAATGAAATATGGAAAACTGGAAATCTACTAATAAAAGACACTCTAAGCTTCTTATTTTCCTGATATGTAGAAACCAGTTGTTGAACAAGAAATGGTATGAAACATTGACACTCTATCCAAACAGCAAACCGGCTCCCACACGCAAATCGGGCATTATCAAAATTTAAAATTTAAGAAAAAAAATTGGGGAACATTGGAGATGTATGAACAAGCAGTTCTGCTCACATTGAGCAACAATGAAACCATAGAAGAGATAGTTTACCTGTTGTACAGGCAAGATAGGATGAACGGCTACATCTGGATAGTATCCAAACCAGGATGTTTCCTTAGGTATCAAAACAGTATCTTGCTCAAACTGATCATGCATGTAAGATACAAGTGATTGCTAATTATTACAACATTCCAAGAGAAGCATGCAATTTTGAAAAAATAAAATAACCCTAACTCACCATTATAAGCACCAAATTTTGTAAGCCTTCGAATCTATCCTTGTAGGTAGAGTTTTTTGTATAATTGTACTCATTATTAAGCTTTGGGAGAAACCTGCAACCTTTAATATAGCCAGAAAAATCCTGGAGAGAAGAAACTGATTACATGAAGATCCTCAAACAGAGGTACAGCTGAAACTTACAAAGAGCTGTTGCGATCAGATTAACTGTTAATGTTACATTGCACATTAACATACAATGAATTCAAGCACGTGAAGTTGAAACAGGTTTCATAAAGCATCAAACTATTACTAAACCCCGTATGGTTGGGGTGATTGGAAATCAAGGAATGTGAATCACATTCCATTCCACCCCCTTTGTTCAGTTGAGCTGAAATCATTCTATTCTATCAAATGCCCTTATTTTGACCCTTTTGCAATCCCAACCAAAATGTAAGGAATGAGATCCAACTCTTAATCTTCAAGTGTATTCTATCACAAGTGACCCCAGAGGCTTAAGTATTATTTTAATGAGTCCCCTTAGAGCTAGGAGTGTGATTGAGAGGTGTTTTGTACCTCTCAATTTTAAGACAATAGTTAGTGCTTGTTTGCTTCAGAAATTAATTACAGGATGCATTTAGTGACCACATCATATACTTGGAAACAAATAATGAGAGGAGTGCATTTCGGGACAATACAAGTAGCCAAACGTGAGAAAAATGAGAAGCAAACAAGGGGATGGTGAAGGTTCATAGTAGCGTTGTGGTTTGCTAATGATTGTAACTGTGTTGTGGACCTTATGGTCAACTATAAATAGAGTGATTGTATTTTTTTTTTTTTTTTTTTATGTTCTTGGACTTGAATTCAAGACATTGAATAATAAACGTTGAGCTGCATTTATGAAATTTTATTTAAAAGATAAATGTATGCCAACTGTGGGATGAAAATATCTTATTCATTATACTACCCAATATTAGTTGTTATATAGCATTTTTTTAATAGGGCAAGATGTCACAACATGCTGGGTTTAAAGGATGTAAGGCCAAAAGACAATTTGGTCTTTTCACGTCATAAATGAACTATAATTATAAAAAAAATTAAAATCTGTAGAAGATGAGAAAAAATATTGGAAAAAAAAATAATAATACACCACTCACAGTTGGGATTTTTAGATAACCGCTCGGAGCCAAATGTTCCTGCCATTCCATCAAGACTAGGCAATTCAGATGGCATTAACAGCTAAAATAATAAGAAATATGATGCCAAATGATAAAATAATAAGAGCTATCTTCAGAGAGGAATTAATCTAGCACTCACTGCCCTGGAATGGTTCTAATGATAAATAGCTTGTACATGATAACAGTGAAGGTGAAGCATTATCAGTTACCATCTGGACACGTGTCAGCATTGACAAGGTAATTTTATGGGTAAGTAAACAAAGCCAAAAAATGATTTTCTATACCTGGACAAAGTTGCTGTAGATCTCCAATCTGATTAAGTAGTCTGCAAGAATGCACATAAACCCTGACTGCAAAAATAGTATGCATCAGAAACTCGACTGGAATATCACAACATTTAAGTGTTCTAATAATTAGTTCAGGTGACTACATTATTATGTGTATGCCAATTGGAAACATGCTTATAATTGTATAGAAACAAAAAGTAGAATGTGACATTTCTTTTATTTGATCATGAAAAGTAGAATGTGATATTTCATGCTTACACTTGTCATTTTGAAAACTTTGAAGCCCAAGGCTTTAATCCCATAATCAATTAGTTTCTCAAAATGACAAGTATAGTTCGAATCAATCCACCAAATATACCACATGAAGTAAAATTGTTACAAAAGTTTAATTAGTTCAGTGTCTATCTTCAGCTGTGATACCAAGTTGATGGCTGACCAGTTTTTCAACACAATTCTTGGATTTCCAACGACCCGTATAGAAACAAGTCATTATTATTAACAAGAAGCATACACTCAAACAAATCAATATTTTATTAATATGGATGTGAATCCTATAATGGAAACAGATTTGCCCTGAAAATGCTAAATGGTCTTCTTAAGTACAAAGAAAAAACATTATCTTTGAACAATGGTCAAGAACTGAAAGTGTTCATGATATTTTCCTAAAGATTTATCACAATTTACACACAAGGAAAGGGTTTTAATTTTCCACTTCCAAGAATATTACAACTGTAGCAAACTGATTTCTAAAATCTTGCTAAAAGTTGGCCATGCCACTTATACTTGTGCATCAAGAGATAACAAGGTGTTTATAGAAATCCAGGAAAGAAAATCAGTATTTTCTGTCTTCTGACCTGTAATTTGTTCAGCCGTATGTAACGATATTTAATTATATCCACACCAATAGGTATACTTTTAATGATAAATAAACAAGTTAGAAAACTATAGCTACCATTTTTCTGTATCCGTATTGAGTAAGCAATCTGTGAATGCTAATGTAGAACCGAAAACTAAAACCAAGGAACAAGGTGAACATAAGTTAAAGCACTTACTCCACAAAAAGGAACTGAAGCAGTACCAGCGTGAGGACCTGCTAGTGATATGTAATTCCTCACCTGTTTGACATGCAGAAGAAATAAGAATATATGCCATATGGGATAGTGTACTTCATAGCCAAAGATGTTATCAAGGCGCTATCAAAGGCTTCTTATTAATCTAATGCTTACTGGAGGTCCTCCATCGCAAAACTCAATAAGCCCTCGTGCAATCATGTTACCCTGAGAAACAAAAGGAGTATGTAAAATGAAAAACGAAAAACTAAAAGTTGAAAGGTAGGAAGATAAATGACAAACATATTAAAAAGAGCATAAAGAGGTATATACCCCTCAAAATTGAAAAATTTAGACCCAAATTTTATACTAAGGCCTTATTTGGAGTGGAGAATCCAAAATAAAATGGATTCTTAATATTTCTGGAATTTACATTATGGGAGTGTAGATTTTAAAAAAAGTATAAAATATTATGTTTGTTTACTTGAAAAGAATGTCAAAGATAGTCTTAAGGCTTGTTTAGTAGCCAAAGGGTATACTAAGACTTTTATATTTTACTAGACATCTTTTCCTAATGCCCAAAACTACTTGTGTACTTTTCTATATCTATTGTCACTTGGTGTCATTAGCCTCCTTACCAACTTGATACCAAAAATGTCTTTTCTGCAGGATAGCTTCAAGAGGAAATTTATATGTAGCACAAGCTACCAACAGATTTAATTGCTTAAACGTAGTCTAGTTTGGCGTGTAAATTTTGTCACTCTCTCTATGATCTTCAAAACAAGTTTCATGAGCCATGCTAATTACCTGAGAAAGTCCAACAATGTTGTAACCCTCGTTGAGCTCACTCATCTTCTTGACCTGAAAGTAAAACAAAGAGTTGGTAGGAAACAGTTAATTTTCATTTACCACGGCAGTCAAATAAGCACATTACCCGGGAATGGCATTTTCATCACCTTCTCGCATGCAATAGCTGTCTGCAAAACAAGCGTATCAAATTACAATTCAATCACGAAACATGAAGAAACAGCATAAATGGTGAACACTTACCTGCTCTGTAAGAGGCATATACCAGGAATCCCAACCTCCATCTCCAATTTCTCTACATATGGGAGGAATTCAAATGACCACATTCAAGATTATGAAGATTATACAGATACATACATTGGGAAAGATAATGATTAGAAATTTTAAAAATATAAATAAAAACAATAATAGCATACACGCAATATCCTTGTGAACCAGACCATTCGCTAAGATGCTTAGTGAATCGCATGACTCCAGTGCCACATTTATCACTAATGCCTACACACAGAAACACATTCATCAATATCTACTAAACCAACTAAAAGCAAAGCAGTAGTATTGTTATAGATCCAAAATGGTTCCCAATTTCGCAAGAAACAGCCCAAGTGAAACCTAACAATTTTACCAAAAGAAATCACAAGAATTGACATTTGGGCGAAACAATTACCGTGCAAAACAATGAAAGGAAGAGAGTGGGCGATTGAGAGTTGCAGGGAAAGAGCAGCGATGAAGAAGAGAGACGCCATTGAAGCCATTGGGTTAAGAAGCAAAGAAAAACGACGAAAAGGGATGAGTAGAGTGAGAGAGACGATGGGTTTGACGAAAGGATAAAGGGACAGAAGAAACCGCCAACTACCTTTCCTTCCTTGGCCTCATGACCAGTCCAATGCCAAAACCAAACCCCACAACCAACATTGCTGACGACTCTACTCTCCATATCCATTCTTGAAATGTACTTGATTTGACAATTTTTTTTGAGTTCAAAGGGTTCTTGTCCAAGTGTTAAAAAGGTTTATGATTAAATCCAAATTAAAACTTCTATACCCCAAATTTTAGAGATTTTGACTAAGTCAAAATAGGTCTTTAATGTGAGGTGGTAGCAGTGATCCATATCTGGTGTGACTGTGGGCCTGAGCAGGTAATGCACCGTTAAGCGGGCCCCAAGATGTGCGT
>JAYMTA010004883.1:0-12091 GCA_036897625.1 Pelargonium cotyledonis
TGTTTTGCCCCCGCCCGGAAAGGAAAAATCCCGGCCGCGAAGAAGACGAGCCAAGGCAGATCTGAGCACGCCGGTCAGCCGTCGCTTAAAGCCCGTCGTTCTCGGTGGCTTCGTCTCTGGTCGATCGACGGCGGGAACGCGAAGAGAGCTCTAATCTCTTCTCGCCGGCTACGAAGCACAAAGTCACAAGCATAGCCTGGAACCACCGGAGATGAAAGAGGGAAACCATCTCGCCGGAGATGAAGGACGGAAACATCCTCGCTGAAAATCGCCGGTCTATGATGCGAGAGAGGTAGAGGTCAGGAGAGTGGGAAGAGAGAGATAAGGGAAGAGGGACAGATTTTTTTCTCTTCTTTTTTAATTAAAAATTAGTGGGTGATGACATGGATGCCACGTGGAAATTTTTTTCCAGCCAGGCAATCCAGCAAGACGTTTGACGGAGAAATTAACAGTAGGTACTAGATTGAGTATAAAATAAAAGTTTGGGTACAATAAAAGTATAGATATTAAATTGAGTACGTTGTAAAGATTGGGTACTAAAAAAAACTTGTATTACTAACTTTTATGGAATGCTTAGAATATCAAAAGCTCACTTCAGATTTTTGCATTGGCATGAATGAGGACTCAAAGTAAATTTTTACAAATCCAACGTTTTATATTTCGGGACCCAATCAGGTATGCAGCAAAATCTCATGGTTGGTCTGGGTTGCAAGGAAGGCTCCATCCCAATTTCCTACCTGGGGTTCCCTTTCAGCTGCAACCCAAAGCGTGCCTCCACTTGCAGGATGGAAGAGCAGGTATATATCCTTCCGCGGGAGGCTCGTTCTCATTAAGGCAAATTTATCTTGCTTGCTTCTGTCGTTCATGACCCTATTCAAAGCTCCCTCCCGGTTCTGTGCATTTGGATCTGATTCGCCTCTTAGAAGACTCCAGACCCTCTTCCTCATGCTCCGACAGAATTGTTTGGAGGAATAGTGGGAATGGATCTTTCTTAGTTAAATGCACAATTGCTCTCCTATGCCCCTCAGTCGTTCTTAGGGAATGGATCAGCTGTTTTCCCTATGATGCTAGTCATTATACTTATAATTTAACGCAAAAATCACAAAATTCGAAACCCTAGAGAACGTGTATTCTTCTTTTCAAGATGGAAGAAGCCCACAACAGAGAGAGATTGTTGCCGTTTTAGGCAGGTTTTCCCGACTGAAGATGTCAAGACTCCCGAAGAAACCTCCGATGATGGAGGCTTCAAGGCGATCTGCTCATGAGCGTGAGTCCGTCACGACAGGATCAACGCTGCACACAAATTGCGACATACCAATCATTCATCGGCGGCGCAACAAAACTGAGCTTCTCAGTATTTCGCAAAGGGGGGTGGGGGCTTAGTGGCCATCTCAATCTTCTTCTTCTTCTTCTTCCTAGGAATGTGTAAATGAGATTTATTTTAAGTTCTAAATTTTATTGGAATTTCAATTTTTCGAATAGCAAATGAAGACGTCACTAGCTGATGTGGATCTCCATGAGTGACGTGCCAAGCCGATGTGACAATTTTGGTGACATGGAAAAGTGAAACCGGTTGTAGCAGGTCAAGTGGACTAAGTTATAACAAATGAATAAGTTTAGGGACCAAAATAAGTGAAAACCTTAGTTGAGGGCCAACTCTAAAAATTGGATGAATCCAGGGGGTCTGGATCCAATTTACCCATATAGTTTAGTTTAAACCAAAATCTAATTGGCTTATATTTCTCATCACACTAAACTAAATATCTCATAAAAAAGATGGGAGAAGGTTTGGAGTCTGATCTGGTGGTGGTTTCCGACGTAAAATAGAGAGAGGGAGATGATCGGCTTATGATCTCACCATTAGTTTTGTTCAATTTTGAATTTGAACACCATTGAATTGTTTGTCAGGTCATTTGATTACTGGATTTAATTCATTGTTTCACTGTTTGTTTGATCAAGTTATTTATTCGTTCACTTTTTGTTATACGTCCAGATTGTCAACTCTGGAATGTTTGGAAAACTTTTGAAAATTTTGAATTAATTATGAAAATATGAATTTTCCAGCTAGATGTGTGAAAATTACATAAATAATTCAATATATATCAATGAGATTATGACACATCATTTAAAATGTTTTGATCAAGCGGGTCGCTCCGCTACCACAAATTCACTTGGATGGGTAATTAGATATTTTAATGAGGTGTCACTCTTTTATTGGTTTGGCTTAGTCTAAGCCAAAAAATTTTTGGCTTAGATTCCTTATTTTAATGAGGTGTCACTGTCTCATTGGTTTGGCTTAGCCTAAGCCAAAAAATTTGTGGCTTAGATTCCTTATTTTCTCTCTCTATATCTGTGTGGCTTAGATTCTCTCTCTCTCTCTCTCTCTCTCTCTCTCTCTCTCTCTATATATATATATATATATATAATCCAACAGTACACGTCAGAGTCCAACCGTGATATATGGAACGATAACGTTCCTTTTCAATTTTTTAGGTAAGAACGCCAATACAATGTAGTTTCGGGTGTCATTTTATCAAAACTTGAAACTTTTTTGTTACATTTATATATCACAATTGAGGCTGACATGGAGTAAAATCTTAGGTGGCATGATAATGACGTGTCAAGCTAAGCTAATGTGTCACATTAAAACCGGCTACAACTGATAACGTGGAATTAACTAAAAAAAAATAATGTTGTTCAAGGGCTAAAACCATGCTAAACCATATATGAAATAATTTTTCTTTTAAATCTCAATCTGACATTCGAGTACAAAGTTGCAAATCTCACACACGCGCGCCCGTTTATAAATTGTATACAGATACTTGAGAAACTTTAATATATCCTTATAAAAACAACGGAATAGTCGTTTTGAGAGTTGCTAGGATTTTTGTACGACTCTTGATTTTTATATGGATGAATTGTGCTCTCTTTTTTAATAGAAAGTTAAGGATAACATAGCAGCGAAAACGTAGAATCACGATGGATTTTTTTATTGTCGTGTACACAAGGTAGCAGAAGATTTTTGGCGGTAATGATGGTTGTAGGGAGTGAGAGAAGGTGGTTTGAAAGGTGGTGGTTCAGTTGAAGCCCTCAAATGAAGTTTTGAGTTTGTTGTCAGTTCAGATGGCAGATTCAGTGGTGGCGATTGGCGGTTGGTCTCCTTTATGTGGTCGTATTAAGCTCATAGTGCAAACGTTATCCATTGTTCATCCTCTTCAAGTTGGGGTGGAGGGGTGCCTTCAACTTGATTATTTAGGCTGACCAGGGCGAATTTCAGTGCTTTTAGTATGATTATTAAAGATGATTTAGCCATTGTGACCCATTTTAATAGTGTTGCTTTTTTGTTTGCGGGTTGATCTGCGAATCAAGTGACCACGCGTTAGGTAGGTCCTTAGTCTCTTTGTCAGACTTGTTTGGGTACGTTGTCTTCAAATCTCCAATTTTATACCATTTTGTCATCGTCTGATTTGAAGTAAAAAATTATTAACTTTTCGTGCTGAAATAATAATATTTCACTTATATTCGTTTAAAAAAAATTAAGATAGTCTAATTTAATTTGTAAAAATATTTTTAGTTTAGGATCTTTGAACACATAAATAAGTTTGCTTCAACATTGACATTTCAATATAATTCACATAACATTAATGTTATTGTTTACTTTGACCATTAAATTAACACGCTTGCTCGATTTTAAATATATTGTGTCTGATGTTAAAAAAAATAAACATTTTTATCCGCACCAGTAAATCTTTAAACTAAAATAATTATTTCCTTCGCTCGAATAAAACAAGTGCTTTGTTTAATGTGCTTTTGTACAGTAAAATACGTATGTTTTTTTGTTTATAATGTGGAGTTTCTGAGCGGACTCGCACACTCGCGGTTAAAACTTTTAAGCCGTTTTATCACACCAAGACTAATCCTCATTTAAGGTTTGTTTGAACGTAAGCGCTCTTCTCACTCACGCAGTCTGTGTTGCCAACTGCGCCAATACCCTTGAGTTAAATAAGTGTGTTTTTGGAAAGTTAGTTATGCATTAATTATCAATAGTGGTCATATAATTGGGAACATTAGCTTAATTTGGTGGCTGAACTTTGAACAAAAAATCAAAGTGGTGACAGAACTTTGAACAAAAAGTCAAAGTGGTGACTGAACTTTCAAAAGTGACAAACTAATTGCTAAACTTTTCAAAAATTAAACAAACTAGTGTCTACCATTAGATATCAGTTAACTTTAATTGTTAATTGCTAATTTGATGTCATTAGTCAATGTTTACTAATTTTGATTGGTCAATTTTTTTATAAAAGAAAATTATATTAGTATTCACATGTTCGCTCTATACAAAAGAAAAAAAAAAATTAACTTAAGGTATGATTGGAAACCCTCATTTGATTTGAAAATGTTGGATTTGAGTAAAATGATGTGTTTGGAAACTCCAAGAATTTGAATTTGAATTTGAATTTGAGTGAAATTCAATAGCATTCAAAACATGTCTAAAACATGAGATTTCAAATGTCGGCTCATATATTGTCATCAAAAATTTTATGTTTTCCCAAACATTATATTTGTATTCAAATACAACATTTCAAATCCAAAATTCCAAATGACGAATTTTAAATCAAATTCATGTTCTCAAACGCAACCTTAATGTAATTTTCAGGTAACACGATTATTAATTTAAATTTTACAAAAAAAATTACGGAAAAGAATAGTCATGTTTTAATTAAAATAACTTAATTAATAATTTTTTAAGAAAACATGAATATGTGTTCATTTGAAAATATATATTCATGTGATGGTCTCAATATTTTTATGTCATTAGAAAATATTTTAAAAATAAAATTCTAGCACAAATAAAATTTTAGTTTAATTTTTTTGGTTTACGAATATAAACATTTTAGAAAAAAATAAACTCATATATATTTATATTACTCTTAGTTATGATCAATTTTTTGAAATTACGAATTTGATTTTTTTGAGTTAAAAAATAAAACTGATAATTGTGTGTTGAAAAAAATCATGAAAAAGAACTCATTAAATTATTAAGTTATAATTTTTTTAACACCATCTGGGATGGTGGGAGGTTTGGCCGGACCCCTACCTGTTTATTAATATAAAGAAATGAGCACAATGACGGAAGGAGACATAATGTTTCTTACCTCCTCGAAAAATGCACCTACTACATGTTACTTAGTGTATGCATGCTGAAAGATAGCAAAGCTAAGTAAATATTACACAAGTAATTTACCACTACGAATACGTATACGACCTGCACTATCCCCCAAAATAATGTTCTTGAAGTCCATGGGAAAATCATGTAAGTCAGTAGAAGTCAATTGAGCCTGCAACCCGAAGCCTGCAAGCCAATGTGCTGCCATATTGGCCTCACGAAGCACATGACGAATGCTAATCTCGCCCACAAGATGACGATCTATATATTCCAAATGCCAAGGACACGAAACTCTATTCCAATCTACCTCAGATACCAATCTCGAATCTGTCTCTACATAATCAATCAATAGGCCATGATCTCTGCTCAGCTCCAAACCGATCCTCAAAGCATGCAGCTCAGCAAAATGATTAGTGCTCGTCCCAAGAGGAGCATCAAAAGCCAAAATAACAGCCCCACTCCTTACCGAATGAAACCACCTGCTGCAGCTTGGCCACTACGACAAGCTCCATCAATGTTCAGACACAATTGTTCCAAATCCGGACATTTCCAAGCAATAGATCTCACAGGTTTAAAACGAACCCAAGGCAGTGGAATATTAAATGAATTCAACAAATTAATTTCAACAATTGTAGGCACTTTCCGAATTTTAAAGAATGAAAAAAGAATCACTAAACATCGACCACAATTATAACGGCGAGCATTTCGTTCTTTCCAAATTTCCCATGAACCACAGCCTACCAAAATAAGTTTGAAGTATCCCGAGACCGAAGACGTCCTCAATTTGGACCAAAACTCCCTTGCTAACTGCTCAACCGACTCGGGCATTGCAAAATTGAACCACAACCACACCCAATTCCACACTTGTCTAGCTATTTCTTTATGAATTAAAACATGATTTTGAGACTCACAGTGATGAGAGTTGCACAAGATAGGACCGAATCAAAAGGCAAAACATTATGCTAAACACTCCAAAGAAATAGCGAAATCCGCTTCGAAAAAAGGGGTGCCATATCAAATTATTCCACGCCATTGTCGGACCTGCTGTCCTTGGAGATTGCCAGAAAGTTTTAACATTAAAATAGTCATCCTTGGATACGCAATAGAATAACCGATCTTCAACAGATTCATTCCAAACAATAGAACCCAAACAAGCTAAGCAGATCGCCCCTCCTTGCCGGATAATCTCGCCGTGACTTGCCGGCGTATCAAAAACCTCACGGACAGTGAGGGGTTGGCGGACTAACGACTCTCCCTCCCTCCAATTATCATGCCAAAAATCGATGAGACCTTTGCCAATGTATCAGAATATCAGGAATAAGGCCACATAGTTGTTTCCATAAATTAGAGCCCAAATTGGAGTGGACTTGAATAGGGTGCCTAAATCTCGTTCTCATGAACCGGGCCCATAAACTTGTACCAGCAACATAAGACCAAGCTTATTTGGTTCTCAAACTCACATGCAGATCATTTAAATTCCGCAAACCCAAACCTCCTTCGGATGTCGGGCGGAAAATTTTGTCCCAACTAACCCATCTATGACCAAAATTGAAACCCGAATTCCATAAAACACCCGACATAATAGAATGAATTCAATTAAAAACTGTCTTAGGGACGGAACAATAATACATAGAGTACACAGGAATGGAGTTCAAAACACTTTGAATCAATGTGTGACCTTACCTCCCACGGACCAAAGCCAACTAGCCCAACCTGCCAACCGAGCTTGTATCTTGTCAATTAAGAACTGAAACTCCAAAATACGAGGTTTCCTAGTCGAAATGGGGACCCTAAGATACTGCATGGTAAGAGCACCATGTGTACAACCTGTCCACTCATGAAAAAGCATATTTCGAGCCGCAACAACTCTCTTTCCCGTTTAGAATTTTTACTTTTTTAAGTTAATAAGCTGTCCTGACGTAGATTCATACCTCCGGAGAACAGAAATAAACTCAGTCACTGACGCCCGAGTCCCGTTAAGAAATACAATCGTGTCGTCAGCAAACATAAGATGAGAAATAGGCATGGCATGACCCGAGCAATGATAATGCTTAATCTGACTTGAAATCATAGCATCTTCAATGTTCCTGCTAAGGACATCCAGAACCAATAAAAAGAGAGCAGGCGATAAGGGGTCCCCCTGCCAGACTCCACGAGTAGCCCGAAAATAACCATGCTGACGTCCATTAATTAAAATGGAGTACCAACAATTAATCAAGCAGGATCAAATTAAAGAAATAAATCGATCTTAAAAGCCGCGCACTGACAAAGATTTAATAAAAAAATCCCACTCTAGCATGTCGTAAGCTTTCGACATATCAAGTTTAATGAGCATATTACCACATTTGATCTTAGCATTTAAATGGTGCATTAACTCAGTATACAAGGCCACATTCTCCTAAATGCTGCGACCTTTCATAAAGCCTGCCTGCAATGTACACCAATGATAATGACCATAATTTGGGGTAAGAGATAACAAAACAAACTAATTACTAGAATTATAATAGTTGCACAATGAGATAAATGATTTTCATTGATTGTATTATTGTTGTAAATTTAGGTTGATTTTTTTTAATATAATAGTATTTTTTTCATTCCATAAAATATGTTATGTGTATTTTTGTTAGTAGTGATAGACCTCTCACAAGGTTGAATATATTATTCCAATTTTTTTATAATATTATTTCAAAATTTATATTTATTTTTTTTACGTAGAAAAGCTTTAATTCTCATTAAACTCAAGCAATTGTGATACAATTAGAGAGTTCTGACATATCCCAACAGACCAGACCAAACATGAAATAAGAAACTCCAGCAATTTGATGAATTAACTTATTCGCTAACCTAAAAGTAAAAGAGAATTTAACATTCTCAAAAGATGAAGCTAAAACACCTCAATCTGCAATTACTAAACCATAGGTATTGGGCATGTTTGATCCTGACGTGAGATCAAACATCACTGACTTACAGTCACCCTCAACATCCATCTTGCTTCAACCTTTGTGCTTTGCCCACGGTAGCGCCTCACGAACCACTCTAGCCTCCACCATCTTCACGGACCATGGCTTGCCTCCCCATTTTCGGCAGCCGCCTCCCCTCCAATTGTCCTCTTTCATCTCGTGCTACCCAGCCCTTACCTGTAGCTGATTCGCCAAACACCGCACCATCCACATTGTTTCTCACCACACCGACTTTCGGTCTGCACTAGTGTCAACCTCCTCAACTGCCGATCACAACACTGCCTCCCTCAGACCCCACCCGCTCCTTCACCTGTTTAACCTACAACCAGCTTGCCTGAGTATCCTTTACCATTCTATACACCCCCTCCACCTCCAGTTCCCTCCCCTCCCACACTTTTATGTTACGTCGTCTCCACAGTCCCCATACCATATACAAAGCCTTCTCCAATTCCTCCCCTACAAATTAGCCGCCACCCACCTGCACCAGTCCCACAAACTCTTACCGGCACTACCCACCCCTTCCAACCCCAGCCTCCTCCAACATTGCCTCGTCTTCCTGCAACTCACTAAAGCATGGTAGAGGTTCTCTGGCGCTTCCTCACATAAACAACATCTCTTCTCCACTGTCACCCCTTTCCGTCGCAAATTTAGTGTTACCGACAAGCAATCATTTAAAACCCTCCTCCAAAAAACATGTACTTTAGGTTGAATATTAGCACTCCAAATAAAATTCAATGTCTTCTCTTTGTCTTCCTCCACTTCAATTGGGCATAAGTGTTTATAAGCACTCTTAACCGAATACGACCCATTTTCCTCCCACCTCCAAAATAGTTCACCCTCAACATCATTAAAACCAAGCGGGATGCCCAAAATCTCCTCCTTAATCGGACCCATGAAGCACGCCCCAACCTTTACCTCATCCCAAACCGATTACCCTCCATGAATAACTCTTCAACTCTCGCTTCCTCCGCAAGTACCCGAAATTGATTCGGGACTCCTATGTCATCCCCCACCCAACGATCCTTATACACCTTTACCCGTCTCCCATTTCCAATCCGCCATTGAAGTTCGTCTCCCAAAATTTTCTTAACTTCCCAAATCGACCTCCATGTGTAACTCGGATTCGTACCAATATCCGCTTCCATAAACGTCGTATTTGGAAAATATTTACCTTTGAGGACTCTAGCAAGTAAAGAGTTAGGAGATTGAATTAGCCTCCACTCTTGCTTCCCCAAAAGAGCTATATTAAATTCCTTTAATTTCTGAAAGCCTAACCCACCGGCGTATTTGGCATAGCATAATTTCTCCAAACTCATCCAATGTATTGCTCGCTCTCCATTTTTCTTCGAGCCCCACCAAAACTGGTTCCAACTCCGTTCTAATTCTTCGAGAACACCTTGCGGTATCAAATAAACAATCATAAGATAAGTGGGTAGAGCTTGAGCCACCGATTTGAGTAGAACCTCCTTCCCGGCATTCGACAACATATTACTATTTTATCCCCCCATACACTCTTTCGTTCTCTCCTTTAAGTCATTAAAAGTTGCACAGTTCTTCCTTCCAATACCAATTGGGACTCCCAAATACATTAAAAAATTATCCACCATTTTTAACCACGACACCTCCTCTACTTCCTTTCATGTGTCCGGTTTAGTAGATGGACTAAAAAACAACGATGATTTGTGAAAATTTACCTTTCGACCTAACGCCCGTTCGTACACCTTTAAACACTCATTCACCTGCCTCGCGTAGTCCCTGCTAGCCTTGCAGAAGAACAACGAATTGTCTGCAAAAAATAGGTGGGAAACCTGTGGGCTCCCTCCCGCAACCCGACACCTCATCCATTCTCCATTCCTTTGTTTCCTCTTTATTAATTAAGACAACCCCTCTGCACAAAGTAGGAACAAAAAAGGCGAAAGTGGATCACCTTGTCTCAACCCCCTTCTCGGGCTAAAACCATCAAGTAGTTTACCATTCACATCAATACGAAAACAAGATGTCTCAACACAAAGCATGATTAAATCAACAAACTTATTTGCGAAACCCAACTTCAAGATTACCTTCTTTAGATACTCCCAATCCACTCGGTCATAAGCCTTTGCCATGTCTAATTTCAATGCACACCACCCTTTCGTATTTCTTTTATTTCTCACAATCCAATGTATAATTTCATTTGTGACACATATGTTATCCGTAATCAATCTTCCTTTAACAAAAGCGTTTTGCTCCTCCGAAATTACTTCCCCGATGATCTCTCGAAGTCTATTTGCAAGCACCTTATTACAGCCAAATCTGATACCTCCTTTGTTGTCATATGTATGAAATGCTCCTGAATTAATTCCTCCAAGCCCTTTCCACTCCGAATCTAGTCTCTTGCCTCATTCTTCAATTGCAAAATATGGTTTTGTTTCTTCCTATACGACATAATGGCATGAAAGTATTTCGTGTTAAGATCCCCACTTTTTAGCCAATTGATTTTAGCTCTCTGATTCCAATATACCCCCTGAGATTTCAAAGCTCGTAAGTACTGCCCTTTTTTCGAGTCCGCCCCACTGCCACTCCGCTCCGCCACCTCCAACGCCCGTCGGGCTCTTGCTACTTCTCGCATTGGGTTCACTCGATCCCCTCCCCCTCCATTGTAAGAGTGCTGCTCCGCAATTCCTTATACGATCCATTATGGAATTGAAACTATCTCCACACCACGCATTTCTCACCGCCATACTGCACCCCAACTCAGCTCCCCAACTCTGCTCGTATCGGAACCTCCGCGTCCTCCCACATACTCTACGGCCTGGCGCAATGTATATAGGTCTATGGCCTGATGAGGAAAAATTTAGATTCCACACCCTCCAATGACCAAACCTTCTTAACCAATCCCCCGAGCCAAAAGCTCTATCAAGCCTCTCATCCACCTGCGGATTCGCATTATCACCCTTCCTCCATGTAAATTGCTCACCTTCCGCCCCTAGATCAAATAGCCCTGCATCGTCTATCGCACTACGAAAACCATCCAACAACCTTAAAGGGTGTGGAGCACCTCCTCTCTTTTCATGGGTATGCATGATCCCATTAAAGTCTCCTACGCATAACCATGGTAAGGCAACAACTCTGGCAATATATCGTGGCATACCCCATGATTCCAACCTACGTGCCCGATTGGGATTACCGTAAAATCCCGTGAAACACCATTCCCTTATCGAATCTATAGCAACCACCATATCAATGAAATACTAAAAGCTCCTCAACAGCTCAACTCTCGTTGTACTCTTCCATAGCAACGCGAGACCCCCACTCCATCCTCTGCTGTCCACTACAAAACAAAAATCCATCCCCGTCCATCTACATATCGCCTCCATCTCTTCCCCGATCTGTTTCGTTTCGCAAAGGAAAACCAGACATGGCCTCCGTGTAACTACCAGATCACGCAATACCGTCTTCATCTGTCTATTTCCTGCCCCACCATAGTTCCAACACAGGACCCCCATCACCAGCACCCTCCCTCTCACTTCCTCCTGCTCCGATTAAACTCCCAACCTTCGATTACTGTAGAAAACTTGAAACCCTAGCCGTCAAAACCAACGAACACGCCACAGGCGGGAGAAACCACAATTTTTTCAAAATTTGTATTTTACTAATTTGAATGTAGTTTATTATAAAAATAATAAGTAATTGTAAAATAATATTGTGAAGATAAAATTTGTTTTATAATACTATTTTATAACGCATGTTTTTAAAATAATTATTTTTAAATATAATTTGTATTTACTACAAATAATGAATAAATTGGTAAAGAGGCATTTCTCTATTTAAAAAAATGGTAAACAGGCTCTATCGCTCCATCGAATTTTTAAAAGTTTTATTGGAACAAAAGCTCAATATGTTGGTTTTTTTAAGGGGCGTAGGGACCTAGAAAAGACTACACTTCACAACAAAAACAACAAAAACTTTCCAAAAAAAACAATTA
>JAYMTA010004884.1:0-12089 GCA_036897625.1 Pelargonium cotyledonis
CGATTCGAATGTGCCTCTCTCTCTCTCTCTCTCTCTCTCTCTCTCTTGTCTCTGCAGTGCGTGCGGGCTGTTATTGTTTCTCTCTCTAGAAAACTGGTTGGATGAGAAGTGAGAACAAAAAAGAGGAGCCAAGGAGGAAGGCGTGTCCGGACGGTCAACAAGGGTATGGGCCAAAAGATGGCCCATCACTCTGGACTGGGACGAACATAGCCCACGATTTATGATGGGTCTGTAACTTGTCGATTCAGGCCACAGGCCCAACACTGACCGAAAAAAAAAAAAAAAAAACCTCATGTGTTCCTAATTTTAATAGTACAAAAATAGCTGTAGGGATGACACATCAAATATTGCAGTGATGACTTGGCTGAAACATACTGCACCACGTGTGCAGTGTGTCTAATAAACCGGGCACTTCACACCAAAAATTCATGGGAGGGTGATGATATCATTTACGTCAGGTTGTTATTCGTTAAAATTAATTTTCAACTACAAAAATATGAAAAAAGTAGTCGCTACGTAGATTACCACGTCATTTTGTACAGAAAATTTTGTACAAAATTTGGGACATTTAGCATTTTTCATTTTTATAACTAATCGATTCCATCCTTTCAAGCCAATTACCGAGACATGTTAAAATTGACAAAAATAAAAATAAAAAACGTATATTAGACCCCCTCTGTTCTTGGGTTTCCATTCAAACAGAAAAAGGTTTTGTTCCTTCAATTTCCTCCTCAATCTGTTTATGTACAAATAATACTACCACTGCTAGCTTAATCTGTGTCTCAATACATTCAACTGCATATTCCAACTCAAATGTAGAGTGAATGAGATGTGGTAGTTCTCACTGAATGTTACTCAAATTCGTGTCGGGATGATGCACGGGAACCACTAAGTTTGCTGGGCGCTGGTGTGTTGTTTCGAGATTGGCGTTTTGTTGGGACAAGCATAGGTTCCTGCTCCATCTCTTCCGTAGCCACTTCAAACTCGCGTTCTTCCTCTGCCTTGAAAACTGGGTGCTTATAAGCATTTTGAAGAAAGCCTTTCAAGTTCAGGTTAGGCTCCCTTGCACATTCCAGTGTATCTTTCATCATTGCTTCCTGTAAATCCGGCAAAGAATGATTAGTTATTTACTCTGAAGTGCAACTCCAATGTAGCAAATTTGCCGCACAAACCTGTAAAGGATATCTAACAAAAGCGGGTTCATATCGGCCTTTGCAGAACACATGGAACCATATAGTCAATATTGGGAGTGTGATCAGAAACGGAGTTGACTGGGCGGCTTCTTTTGTGCTAAGCAACCCCATCAGTAGCAGCTGTGAGACAATAAGGGCAGTTATGATGCGCCCGTGGACTGATGGCCAGAATGCTGCTGCACTTTCATACTCCTGATTGTAGACATTGATTATCTGCATATTGATAAGAATTTTCGTTAAAAGCATATCCCTATCAAAATCTAATGATATACAGTAAATACCAGGAGGGCATAAATTATTCATCAGCATCAACAAAAAGTCAATACAGTAGAAGCATATGCTTACATTACACTTGTGCTAAAGGAGACTAATTTTTGCAGAAACTAGCATTATAAAGCTAACCTTTATTATCTATTATAACAAACCTATATGAATCTATAAGAATGCACAAATGCTTCTACCCAAACTGCGGGGCGTCATTTTTGGCCAAAAGAGAATCTGTTCTTGTGCTTATATGATTAAATTTGAACACATGGTATGCATTTATCTTCACAGTAAGTATTGTCAGCACAACTGTGATCAGGTATATAGTGTGCAAATGAAACTGATAGGCTGAACAGAACCTTACCACTGGAAAATACTGATGTTTACCTGATGACGATATACAACATATGCCAACCCGAAGAATACTATTATGAAAGGAAGTAAGATGGGAGTCACCACAGCATAGACAAGGCCAAGTAAGAAATAAAGTTGAATTTGAGGTTCCCCCGTGTTGAAACCAAGGGTTCCTGGATCCATTGCTTCTTCTCTGTCCTTTTCGGTCTTCACAAGTAAGAAAATTTTCAAGTGATACATGATCAACGGTTTCAACCTTAGAATTTCCCCAGCAACTCCAGCCCACCCATCAACCATTATATAAGTGATAAAGAAAGTTGCCTTCATTGGAATGGATGCACCAATAGTCTTTGGGATTCTGCATGAGTAGCCATTTAATGTTAGATTATAATATACATAAAAAAAAAACACATAGTACATAAAATATGCCCAAAAATAAAAACCATAATGATGCAAAAGAAAACAAACTTGCATTTGTGGTGTGAGATTAACCAGTAATCTTAAAGAAGGAACATATATAAAATGATTATTAATTATGGTAGATCCACTGATCATGGTGATGAATCTCATATCCAGAGTTAATGACACACAGAAATCAGGTATAACATGAAAAGTACGGCATTTATGGCATGTGGATATAATACTTAAGGATGTTGCTGAACCATAAATGCTACGGTGGACGAGAAGAAATATACAGGAGTTTGTGTTCAAGCTTGCAAAACAGTCAAAAAGCATCGCATATTTATGCATTTAGAGGAACATACTCATTTGCAGACTGGTTCATAAAACTATTTAGCTGTTGAAAAGCAGTTCCAGTGATTATGCTCCCAAGAAATACGTTTATAAATTGGAAAATGTAGTATCTAGTAGCAGATCTCCTCTCTAGAGCTGATAGGCATATAAATCCTTCAAACTTTGACATCATCATCAATATTGAAGGTAGAAAAAGGAGAAAAAGCTTTAAAGCAATTCCCGGAAGAAACCCCTGAATGAATGATTTTACGACTTTCCTGCATAAAGCATAGGATGATTTTAGTATATGTGGGTAGAAACACATGATGATGTATAGAAAAGTAAGACATGGACAAAATAACTACAAAATAATTATTTACTCGAGACTTGTTTAAGATTCAACACAAATACAAAGGATAAAGCATAGGATGATGTTCGTCTATGCAGGATGCACAAAATGTTGAAAAAGAATATTCAAAACTGTTTCTTGAAATAAAAGATGATGCATTTGTGCGATTATGGGCAAAATTTAAGCAACAGGACTCCCCCAAATGTAAGCAACTATCTATCACAGTTAAGCAAATTTGCTAAGACAGTGAAGTCATGTAGCCATTCTAGAAACAGCATAATCATGCAAAGAGGAGGAAATAAGTAAAACTTACACTTCAATTATGGGCTTTAGGAAAGGGACTGCTTTCTCAATACCCTCAATATTGGCAAGAGACTGTACAAACAAAATTGGAATCATGAAAAAAAAGGTAAGGAAGAAGAAAGCTACAGCTATGATGAGCCTCCGAACTGCGAGTGAAACATAAGGAATTGCCAAGTTATCCCAGTACACATCTCGGGGCTCTGGAGCCCATTCAGTCAACCATAATGTTGGGTTTCTGGTTTGTTGAGTTTGTGCACAAACAGCAGCTGCCCATCGAGTTCTGAACGAAACAAATGATGCCGGCATTATAGATTTGGGATTGTTTGTAATCGCATCTCTCTCCAAAGATATCTAATAGTTAGTCAATAAAAAGAACATAATGTTAGTCACATGCTTTCAAGCAAAGGCATAAATCAATAGTTGTTGTACAATAAGTTATGAAGTGACAAACTTCCTGAATCAAAGTTCACGACACTAACATCAAATTACAGAATTGATAATAATTGTAGACTTTTATGTTGGTTTAAATTACTGCAAACAAACAAAGTGA
This sequence comes from Pelargonium cotyledonis, assembly GCA_036897625.1. Classification (NCBI taxonomy): domain Eukaryota; kingdom Viridiplantae; phylum Streptophyta; class Magnoliopsida; order Geraniales; family Geraniaceae; genus Pelargonium; species Pelargonium cotyledonis. Next base: position 3,746 of record JAYMTA010004884.1, read on the forward strand.
TAATGGTAATCTTTGCTTTTAATGGGTGCTTGATTTCAAACAGAAAACTACAAGAACCATTCTATGAGTAGGATTAATAAATAGGGATTCATGGAGATAGAAGTTTACGCTTACTTCTTTAGATAGTTTGTCAACCTCAGATGTATAGTATTCAATTGCATCCCTTCTCTCTCCCCAAAGGCCTAGAAAACCGGCCTGTTTAATGACAAAAGAAATTCCAGATATCAAGTCCTTTTTTTTCTTTTGAGTTTGAGCACCCAAAAAAATATCATTCTGAAGACATCAGAATTTAGCAAAAGTAAATCACAATAAAGGAAAATAAAAAGTTATTACGAAAGACATCCAATAAGCACAAGATCATTAGCAATATGATACCTTAACAAAAGGCTTTTTAGTTGGATTTCTAAGATATTTAAGTTGATAGAAGTCCAGCCAGTTTTGCTTTTTTTTCTTTTCTTCAACTAATTCAGACAGTTTATTCGCATTGTAAACGACCTGCAAGGATAAAATAAATACGTAAGATATCATCATTTGTTAAACCTAAAAGCATAAGAATGCAATTGGAAGATTAATGTAAGCATAATTGTTATACTATTCACAATCTGTGAAACATTATAAGCAGAAAATAAAACATGACTTTAATGCAACTAATAGAAGAAAAGCTTGATAGTGTGATTTCCATTTACTCAGCAGTATCTTCTCTTTTAGTCTCGTGTTCATTTTTACATTTATTTGTGTGCTTGCACTCACATTCTTGTGTTTCTACAAAAATTTAATAGGATCAAACCTGATGAGTAAGATAGTGATCTGGATGGTTGACCATGAAGAAGTGTTCCACTAGTTCACAAACGGATTCATCTGGATCTGGTGGCACATTTCTGACAAGCACCTACGCAAAATAAATGAATAAATAGGAGTCATGAACTAGGGAAATGAAGCTAGCATTGTGTTTGATTTCCAAATGGATACTGACGCTGGGAATATTTCAACAATTCAGCACAATTTCACAATATGAATACACACTACGCATCTGTTATACCTCACATTATATTTAATGATGTAAATAATCATTAGCGAAGCCTCTTCAGATGCAACAAAGCACGATGCTGGTCAAATTAAAGCAAAAAAAGGGAGAGAGAGAAAAAAGGACAATAAAGAAGAATTCCCACCAACAATCCAACCTGATAAAAAATAGAACTGATACCCATTTTTATTATCTCAATGTGGTTTAGTCGGCTTCTTCAGGCATTTATAAACCGCTCACAATTCCTCTCAGACTACGTTGTCAAAATAACTTAACAGCAAATTTGAGAGGAGGGTCAGAAACAAGCTTCAAAACCCTAACTAAAGAAAAACCTGAAGACATCCCCCAATATTTTATATATATTTGTAGAGCTCTACTACGGCCTCACTCAAGTCTCATCTGCATCTTCTTGGAAAGAACCCACAAGAAAATGCTTAAAAAGGAAAAGATTTGTATCTTCATGAAGATGACAGAGGCAAATGGAAAGGCTGGTGATGAAACAAACAGTCACTTAATGGTACATAAAGTTCTTCTTACTGTAAACTGATCTGGGCGCCTTTTGTCAGATGCGAGAAAATGCAACCTCTTTGATGCAATCATCTCATACTCCTTTTTCAATACATAGCATGTCCAGAAAGTAAAGACATAAGCCATCACCAAGTGAGTCCAAAACCTGCAACCATAAATTAATAGTACTAGTGATACAAAGAGTATGTATTCCATTACAAAAGAAAAAACAAGACAGTATAGTATCTATAAGACCAATTTCCGTGAATATAGCAATGTCATGCACTTTTCTATGCAAATATGCCATACTTAAATCTTTTATATTGGGGAAGCATGGATTCCAGAGCAAAGGATGTACTCACTTTTTCCTCCCGTTCCTATAACCCTCCTACTAATCCCTTGACCTATATTATACATGTCTTAAGTTCTAACACGAGGTCTCCCCATGAATGAAGACATGCAATACTTAATTATTTTATAAAAATGGAAAAGATGATATACTAATCCAGATTTGAAGTTAGTTTCGAATAGGTATGGCCCAAGCTATTACTAAAATGTCAAACAATCTTAAAAGTATAATGAATCAAACAAACAGGACGAGAAAGGGAAGCCACATGAGTAAGTTTGAAATGTGGAAGTCGCTTACCGATCAGATCCGTTTGGAACATTTGATATAGATAGTTTATCTATATCACTATAAGTAATATTGGAACGCTCTAAAGTGCTGTTGGTCCAATTTACTGGTACCATGACTGAAAAGGCAAGTATTGCAATGGGAACAAAAATTTTAAGCCTGAGATGGGAAAGTGAAATAAGTTATAAAATAAACAACATCACTAGTAAAGCAATGTTAGATGAAAAAGATGCACCAATGCAGTATAGTATTTTATGACAGGGAAAGTATAAATGAAAATGCACAAGCAAACTTAGGATCAATTACTAAAAAGTCAAAACTATCACATTCTCGGCTAACATTAGAATATCCCATGGGAAATACATTTGAGAGCAACTACAATGAATCATCCGTTTCAATATAAGATATCGGCCTGCTTCAATCTGTATGCACAATAGCCTAAAAGCACAGTGGCTTTCAGCATCCCTACCTATAGGAAACTAGCTGAATTGTAGGATAAATTTTTGTTAATGTAACTTACTATAAATTATATACAATGATAGTCCTTACTCCTTAATTCAAACACTAGAACTTTTATAGAACAAATACCTATAATTCCTTAACTACTTAATTTTATATGAATCACTGCTCAGTGTTTGTGTATGTTTTTATTTCATCCAACAAATGACATGTAACAAAATCAAGAAATCCACAGTACACATATAAACCGTTGCATCCATCTATCTTTATACTGCTATTATTAATAATATACAGGATTAGTGGAGATGAAAGATGAAGAGGCTGTGTCATTCATTTTCAGTATTGTGAAGATGAGACTCCAATACATTTTGTGCGCTTGATCATGTTCTGTTCAACTTGTCATATATTATTACTTTCCATGACAAACCAGAAACATAATTCATGTCAAATAACCAACTAAACAAATAACATATATTTAATGTACCAGGTCATACCCTATCAAGTAAATCCTCAAGTAAACAGCAGAATCCAATCCCGCATGGTCAATTAACTCAGGTTCTGGCATTTGTAGTGCTGCAGGCATCCAACTAAGAAACCTCAAATATGACCTGAAATCAAAATTGACAAATTTGCTTCCAAATGAACCTGTGCGCAATGGACTGCTCCTCAATCCCTTTAGGTACCATTTTGGAAAGTAGACCCTATCATTGATCGGCTGGATTCGAAGTACAGCAAATGCCAGCAAGAAGGCAAGTGCAGTGAGGATATTGATAGCTGCTGCAACTCCTATGTCACTTAGGCTAGCCATTTGTCCATTTAAAGAACAAAGTCACTATGTTTTCCTGCAAAAACAAATTGGAGCTTTAATATCATTATCAGCTATTTAGCAAAGAAGATACTAAAGGACGGCTGCCTACTGGTATGATCACAACCTATTCATGATAAGCAAAGCTCGCAATGGGTAATTCAAAAGTGTTAATGTATCTCACATTAAAAGAATATGAGATATGTCACCATTTGATATACTTGTAGGGCCAACACTCTCCTCACTTGCGAGACTCACATTTTCCTTATTAGTGGGTTCGACATGTGCACAACCGGGAGCCTTCGGCACTCTCCCTCATGTGTAATATTTTTCTTCTACACATGAGCTAATTCATATTTCCTTGTAAGTAGAGCTTCACTTCCACACTTCAACAAGTATCAAAAAATTGTTGGAAAAGAAGATAACAGGTCTCAAAAAAAAATGCTAATTATCCCACAATGAATCTGAAAGTAAGATATCCAAGCAAGTCTCTAAGCAAAAAAAGCTCCACGCTACAATTTTAATTAATTAGTGATCTGTGCACGCCTTAAAAAGCCTACAAAGTACAAACTCCAATTCATATCTCTCAGCAACCTACATTTAATGGGTACTTCCTAATGATATATAGAAAATAAGTTTCAGACCATAAACATCCAAAATGGACCCATAAAATTTCATATAACTTAATCAACCAAATTTAACCTTTTTTATAGACACAACCAAATTAAACAACAATTGTTTTAATCATAAAATGCCAGAAGTTGCACCATTAAAAGCTTAATTCATGATGTCAAGTCTAATTGTGGGGACCTGAACTGAACCAGAAACACTTGCACCGGTCTACATCATCATAAAATAAAGTAAATAAATAAGGAAGAAGAGGAAGAATGTGGAATTACTCTCCTTTAGAAATGATGAGAAATTGAAGGAAAAAATAAAAACATATTTGTTTTGTTTTATGAGGAAATTCTCCTAGTAATCAAAACAAAAATATTCAGGTCACGGATAGCGACACAAGTCAGAAACCAAAAAAAAAAAAAAACAATAGGACGCAACTGAAAATCTGGATCAGGGGAAGAAAATCAACACAGTTTGGTTGAGAGAAAACGAAATCAAATTGATCAATAAACGAAAATAATCTGAATCTTAGATGCACCATATGATCCGCGACCAATAAAAACAAAAAACAAAAAAAAATGTAGTCAAGCAGTCAATTCTTCTTTTCAAAACGAAGAATTAATAAGAATCAAAAGGACGAAATTCAAGTTTCTATCTCATTTCCTAGCCTAATCTCAACAGCCAAACAGACACAGAACAAAAATACAATCCACACTCCCTGAGAAACCCATTTCATTTTCAGCAATACAATCCATCAACACACACTCCATCCTACACCAAAAGGCTCAGTAATCATACCAGTAAGAAGACAATCCAGTGGTTGAAATTGAAACAGCCGAGAGAGAGAATCCAAAACGTTGAAATGCAAATGCAAGCAGAGAAAGAGAGGTTGACCCAAGTAATATATATATATATAGTAGAAAAAGAAAATGGTATGAAATCAGAATCCAAAGAGTATCCGAATTTGGACAGATATTGCATACACTGAATATATATCTTGAATAGCGCTAGAATGCGCCACCTTTCCTTTTATCAAAAAGGAGATAGAGAGATGGAAGGCACAGGATAGCAGAGTGTACAGGGAGAGAGGAAGAAGAAACAGTTGTTGACACACACAGAAACAGACAGAGAGACTGATTTGAAAATAAAGTAACGATTAGAAACAACAGAGGAAGAGAGAAGAAGGAAGGTTTTGGGTCTTAATTAAATTAATTGCACATTTAATTATATAATTAAAGAGAACAAATTGCGACAGTGAGCCATCAGATTCGGTTACTACTCTTATCATTTCAAATAAAAATAATAAAAAGAAACTGAAAAGCTTGGAAGCATGAAGATTGCTTTGTGCATTACATGTGGAACCAAATATCTGAATAAATGGCTGTTACAAAAAATGTGAGATTTGAATCTTTTATAGGTGTATTTGTTTTATAAAACACAAATATGATTACTATTTGATTTTATATATATATATATATATATAGTCAGAGCACACACAATCTAATCTATATTCTTATTTTGCTCTTTTGTGTCACTTTCTAGTCCTTTATTTTTCTCTTTTCAATCTTTAAATGGAAAATATAAAGTACTAACATGAACTCAAATAAAAAAACATGAACTTGTTTTGTGGCTAGCAATTGTATACCTTTGCAGAATCAATTAGGAATGATTTTGCTTATGACTCATAAACAAATATGTTGGAATTTTAACTTTTTCCATCTATGAGTTACGTAAACATCTTTAACAATCTCAAAAAAAATATCATGGTGTTTATTACGTACAGATATAACACGTTAGAATGTTTAATACACGGATAATTATCAATATTTGTTATTGCAAAAGCTTGTATTTTGAGTGAATTTCCAATTTTTTTAAATATAATGTATATTATTATTCACAATTCAATACGTTTATCTATGCTCAAATGGAGATGATACTTCTTATAACGCTCAAATAGTTATAAAATTATGGATTCATGGCCGATATTTCTTTTAGTTTTAGCATAATTGTAGCTAAAGAGAACTATTACAGGAGCAAGGGAAGATGTCCCAAAATAAGCTACAGAACTCAGCTAAGCTTGGTGCATGCCACATTAATTATTAAAGCAAATCCCAAACAAACTCATGGAATTGTCACTCACCACCTAATGCAAATCAAAACCCATGTGAATGGTGAGGTCCATGCTAATTTTATGTCTCTCTTAAGTTCAAAAAAATATACTGTAGGATTGGTTGGTGTTGTAAATCGATGCATCAAATCATCTCATTTCATTAACATGTGATTCATGAAACATTTTAAGGTGATATTTTAATGCACAATGTCATGTCTTCCGCGATTGGACTAACGATATTGCTTATCTTTCTTTTCAATAAATAATCAATTACTATAAATATTTGGAAATAGTTTAATAATGCTGTATAAAAAAGAAAATACTTATAACAAGAATCATGTTTCAAAACATAAGGAATCTAATAGCATAACAGCAGATTGAGTTCATTAAACCAAACCAGATTGTCATTTACATTAGGAGTGAATTTTGGGATTCACAGGAACAACACAACTTAGAATTTACAAATTCCTACTAACAATCAGATTTGCCTTGAAGTTTACAAAACACAATTGGATTTGGATCACTTGGTCAAGGCCCAATCAGCTAAATAGGAGGCAATGTCACAAAACTCACCCATACTAAAATCTTCAAAGATTGTCAACAAAAATGTCTAGACTTTGGAACCAAGTTCACTTAACATAGCTACAGATTTTAACAAAAATAGACTCATAACAAGTTACATTCCAGCTGAAACTTTGGCACAATACAGTCAGCACTACACATTTTAAACATACACACTTGCAAGGACCCTAAAAATGATTAGCATATACTAATAAACAAGATGGGAAATAGTTAATCAGATATCAACTTTTTCTTCGTCTTCAGTGACCCAGATTGTTTGGATTGCTTCTTTTGGCGTTGTGTTGTTGGGTGTCATCATATTATTGTCTTTCTTGATGTTGTCGAGAGCATCTTTTGCAGCTCTATTTTGTGCAATGTCCTTCTTGAGTCCATACGCAGCTGTCCCCATAAGCTGGTCCTCGATAAACACGTTGAAGGCAGTGCTCTCGCGCCACATATCCACGAATTTTATCTTCAAATTTCTCTTCTGGCATACCTCGTAAAGCTCTGTTACCGGATGCACCTTCAATGTATCTGGACTGATTATCGGCTCTAACAAGCTCTTAAACACCTAGATTAACAAACTCAAAAAAATCAACATCACACAAAACAAAAATATACATATTGATAGTACCGAGTATTATATATCTATTGTATTTCTTTCTTGGATGTAACATTTCAACAAATACTAATAAGAATAATAGATGTGACAGTGAGATATGAGTACCTTCCAAACAATACCGATTGAAAAATTGATGTCAATGAAAACAGCTCCTATTGTAGACTCAACGATGTCTGCGAGAACTTTTGGAACATCAATGAGTCCGCTAGAATGCAGAGGATAATCCGAGATTTCTTGCTTGAATTCCCGAATCTGGTTGTCATCAAAGTTAAAATAGTAAGCAAATGCAAAAATGGCGGCACAGGCTTACAAAATTTGAGAACATGTGCATTACATATATATCAAGGGGACAAACTCTACAACCCAATTTTAATGAGCCTCAGTTTTAGGTAGTTCATTAATCCCTCCCCAGACAGTGGCCAATTTGGAAATGCAGACAAATGAAGCTAACAGGGACAAACCCAATTTTAGGACTTTGGAGGCTAGCTGCTTTAGTTCCTATATAGTATCCTAGGCATTTAAGCCAAGGTTTAACTTTTCTATTCAAACTAAAGCTTTTATAAGAATGAAAAATCAAATAAAACCATCCGTTCCAAAATAATTGTAAACCATATTTCAATTTATGTAGTTAGTTATATTATATACTTCATCAGTCTCAAAACGAGTGTGTCATGTTTCGCACTAACTAACAACTTCTTATTCACAAAACATAAACAAGGGCACTCATTTGAGACGAAGTGAGTAATAATTTTAATTTTTAATAGTATATATATTTCGATACATGTTGATGTTCTCAAAAGTAAGTCTACTTTCTCCTCAAGTGAGTGATCAATTTCTTTCCAAGGTAGTTAATGATTCATGAGTGTCCATAATATAAGATAGTTGAATCTCTAGTTCATTATGGATAGCTAGGGGTGTGCAAATATACGGGCCAACCCGCCAACCCGCTCAAAGAAACCACAATCCGCCCATAGTTAGCCTACATCGCTCAACCCGCATGAATG